>JABXWE010013380.1:0-35819 GCA_014611495.1 Limonius californicus
ACTACCAATAATGTGTTTTTTGTGCTTAGAAACTGCTAATAATGCGTTTTTTGCAACTTCTAAATTTCAATAATATAACGTGGTTTCTGCTATAGAAAACAACTAAATGCAAGCAATTAGTACAGTTTTGTACGAAAAACGACGTGTCTTAAGCTAAAAATAACATTAAACTACCAATAATGTGTTTTTTGTGCTTAAAAGCTGCTAATAATGCGTTTTTGTAACTTCTAAATTTCAATAATATAACGTGATTTCTGTTATAGAAGACCACTAAATGCAAGCAATTAGTACAGTTTTATACGAAAAACGACGTGTATTTAGCTAAATATAACATTAAACTACTAATAATGTGTCTTTTGTGCTTAGAAGCTGCTAATAATGCGTTTTTTGTAACTTCTAAATTTCAATAATATAACGTGATTTCTGCTATAGGAAACCACTAAATGCAAGCAATAAGTACGGTTTTATACGAAAAACGACGTGTATTTAGCTAAATATAACATTAAACTACTAATAATGTGTTTTTTGTGCTTAATAATAATAATAATAATAGTAATAATGTTTATTGATGTCATTTGTCCATAAGGATTTACATAAGTCCAATGTGATAGTTATAGCCACACAACAATAATATATCAACAATATACAATCAGCATGAACAATATATATGAGCAGTAGACTTTTTTATGCACTACTAACTCCTACAATGTTAATAAACCATGTCATCAAAATTATTTTCAAAATATTCCTGTATTGTATAGAATGACTTCGACACTAGGTACTCCTTAATAATCCTATTAAACGTTGTTAAGGGAAGCTCACGCACAGCAGGAGGCAGCTTGTTAAAGAATCTTGTTCCCAATTATTGATTTGCACACATTTTGGTTTTACCAAGCCTACTAAAGGGAGGCACTTGGTTGGATTTTCCCCTTGTATCATAATCATGGTAATCGCAATGACACTTACTTGTTCGGATATTTCTCTTGATACTGCTTAACGCTTCTATAATAAGAATGCATGGTAAGGTAGCGATTTGTAGGTGACTAAATAGCCAGTTACAATCCTCCCGATAGCCGATACCTCCCACTATACGTATAGCTCGCCTCTGTATACCGAAGACTCTCTCCTTTGAAGACGAATTACCCCACGCCAAGATTGCATAAGTTAAATGTGAGTGGAAAAGTGAAAAGTATACTGTTTTTAATATACGTTGTGAAACATTATTTGCCAGCGTTTTAATAAGTATATACTCCTGCAAAGTTTTTTACATAGATTATCACAATGTAAATCCCACCTAAGCGTGGGATCCATCTTTACACCGAGAAATGTTACAGATTCCAAGGTGTTAACGTTATCTGGTTTGAGAGAAAACATTTTTTTTTCTTTTTTTTTTTAAGAATCGTGGAGTTGCCAAAGGCAACCCCAAGATTCCCATCCCTTCCAGCTTATCCCGGCTCAGCACATTTCGTGCTATTCACAGGTCTAACATGCCCCACCCTTGAAAAACTCCATGCCCCAGACACCACAAACACCCTGGGAAAGTGCAGTGCTCAGGATTCGAACCTGAGCGACTTTGGTAGAATAACTCCGAAGCCAAGCGCTGAGGCCATTACTCTACCGCGGTCCCCGAGAGAAAACATAATTGTGCTTGTTTTGGCGTTATTAAGAGACAGTTTATTTTGCGCAAACCAGCGTTTCATTTGTGAGAGGGTTTCCTGACTTTCCTTTAGAAGATCATGAGAATTTTTGCCTTGGTGTATGAATGTAAAATCATCTGCGTACAGATATATCTTGATATCAGGAAAATTTCCTGCTAGATCGTTTATATATATGAGGAAGAGCAGGGGACCCAGTACGGAGCCCTGCGGCACCCCGTGTCGTACCAGTAACCTGTTTGACTGGTCCTTGTTATGACTGACAAACTGGTATCTATTTGCCAGATATGTCTTTATTAGAGTAGCACTTCCTTTGCTTATATTATACAGCTCTAATTTTTTTACAAGAATTTCATGTGATACGGTTTCAAAGGCTTTTGCCAGGTCACAAAATGTTGTCACCGTGTATTCGTTATTTTCAAAACTCTCTAAAGTTTTTGTTGCCAAACTATAGATCGCGGTTGAGGTACTTCGTCCCTTGCGAAAACCGAACTGACTTTTACTAAACAGGTTGTTTGTTTCGAAGAAATGCGTTAATTGGTTAGACAAAAGTCGTTCAAATATCTTTGATATCACTGGAAGCAAAGACACTGGCCTGTAATTCGAAGCCTGTGTAACATCGCCCTTTTTATGAACCGGGATTATCTTTGCTAGTTTTAAACTATCGGGAAATACACACTCCTTGATACAAGTATTTATTAGTTTTGTCAGCGGAATAACAATAATGCTCACAATCAGTTTGATGACGTCAGTATTAAAACCGTATGCATCGGTGCTTCTAGAGTTTTTTAGACACATTATACAATCTCTAACTTGACTGAAAGTAACACTGCTAAATTCAAAGCTAGCAAAGTTTAATTCTCTATTTTTTGTACATCTGGAATGACTCCCTGACACTGTAGGAGCATTTAAATCTTTGATAATTTCTTGCGCGGCATTAATGAAATATTCGTTAACTTTATTGGCTGAGATGTTAGTATCGGCAGGGTTACTACGTAACACAGTCTTTTTGACATTAATGATTTCCCATATTACTTTAGGATTATTTCCGGAGTTCGATATGTAATTGTCGGTAGCATGAATTTTAGCTCTTTTTATCTCTGCACGGTATATATTTCTATAATTATAAAAGGAATCTCTTAGGCTATTACAAGGCCTCATCTTATAAATTTCTCTCAGAAGTTTTAGATGCTCCCGCATACTTCGTAAATTGTCATCAAACCAGTTAATTTCCACACCCTTCTTATTATTGATAATGATATTTTGCGTTGGAAAAGACGCAAGAAAAGCTTTTAAGAATATATATAAAAACATTGCGAATTTATCGTTAGCCGCTTCATTACATGTATCTACGAAATTCCAATCTATTGACTGAACCAGTGAGAAAAACCGCATCTTACCACCTTGAGTAATAGGCCTACACAATTTGGTCATCTGTTCGTCAGTTGTAGAAGAAATTATTTTTACATTGAACAATATTCCGTAATGGTCGGACAATGTGGTGTCAATCACTTTACTATCTAATAACAGATGGTCAATATTAGTAAAAATATTATCAAGGCAATTGTCTTGTCGGGTATTTTCATGTATTGTGCACGATAAGCCATGTGCTAGCAGGAGATCGACAAGCGCAATCGCCTTTTTATCACTAGTCCCGAAGCGGTCATTAAAATCACCAGATATTATTATGTTTTTCCTCTCATCAACTAATCTAAGCATGTTATCTATAATATCAAGGAAAGTGTTGAAGTCTCCCTTGGCGGGTGATCTATACATTGTTATTACAATGAGGTTCAAGGATACAATTAATACAGCACGAATTTCACAATGGAATTTTACAGACAGGTTGTTTATGTCACATAATGGAACACTTATAAAATTATTATTATATATTATTGTTATTACTGATGATAAAATCAATCTCATTTCGAGTATTCCCATCGGAGCTCTTCCATGTCCATCTATTGTATTGCTTTTTGGGGAAGAAACTATTCATTTGATATAGATTTTGTTCAAGTAGATAACTTAGTAGCATTTCTCCTGTTATTTCTTCCTACTGTTCCATATTTTCCCAACGGCGTCTCTTCATCCTCGGTTCTTAGGCCTATCTTGGCGTTAAAGTCACTGCAGAGGATAGTATGATGGGTAGGGGTGTCATTTAATGCTACAGTTCTTCATCTCTTCATCTGTATGATCTACAGTTGGAGCATACACTTGAACGACCTTCAATATGAATCTTTTGTTAAGCTTCATTTTTAAATATGCTACTCTACTCGAGATGCTCTCGGTGTATGTGATGTTGTAAGCATGTTTTTTTGTACGAAAAACCCAACTCCCTTGATCGATTCTTTCTCCTTTCCTCTATTATTATATAGATCTCCGGTCTTTAATGTCGTTGAACTCTCTCCTCCCTATCTTATTTCACTGATTGCAACTATGCCCCACTTGATCTTTGTCATCGCGTTTTCCATTTCAGTGAATCTTTCTTCTGCGAGCAGACTTGGGTGTTGTACGTTGCTATATTTAGTTTGATTGGTGTTCTGTTTCTCTTGTTGTTGATTTCCGAACTTTTGCCTCGCCCAGAATCCTCGAGGTAGACCTTTTTGAAGGTGCTGGATTTGATATTTAATGTCCTACCTGCCTGGGGTACACTTCTTAATGTTGGATGATGGCCATAATCTCCCACGTTGGCCAGGCGGGTTGAGAAATGGATAGAACTTTGAAGGATTTTGTATGGAATGGATAGGATTTGACGTTTGGGCATGAATCCCTCTGGTGTTAGGAGGTGAGAGGGAATCAAAGCTCGCATGCGCAGGGTCGATTCCCTGAAGTGGACCTACCCTCTACCGTTATCTCAACGGGATGTCCATCCGCTACCGCTACCTATTTCACTATACGAAACATGGATACATGTCAAAAAAGATGTCAGTTTTCTTGCTTTTTTAATTTTCTCTTGTAAAAGGATCAATTATTCATAAAAAATAATTAGAAGATATGTTGTTAAAGAATATATTTATTACACGTGAGCAACATGTTGGTAGCTACAAGATAATTTTTTCATGTAACTTTTCACTGCTACGGTTTCAGTACTTCTTTATCATAGTTATGTTGGTGGTTTGTCCAGAGCGGCTTGCTGTTGGAGTACTGCCTGTATCTGAAAGTATAATTTTATCGTTTTATATTTTATATTAATTTATTAATATAAGAAGGATGTTCGATAGTACTGCTTAAAATATGTATATTACAATTTAAGTAAAATAAATAATTATTGTAAGATAGGATGAACCAGTCGCTAGCAAGCGGATGAAAGTATTATTTACATAGGCAAAGAAAACTGTTTAACAACAAGCCAACAAGGATCTTATTCAGCTACCAACGGACGGAGTATTCGGATATGCTTCTGGATAAGCAGTCAAACTAACAGCCAGATTTTATAACAAATGTCTTGTTATCAGCAAATATCACATAATTGTCTGCATATGGTAACCATTCAAAACCTTCAACCCATGTCAATTAGTTAACTTCATGTAAGTGTTTTTTTTCAAAAATTCAAATTTTGAATATACTCCTACAGTACCAATTCATTTCAGCCAACCTCTTACACCCTAGTCCAAAGAAGATTACGAAAGAACGAAATCCAACCGTATATGGTCTGATGGCAGGTCATAAAAGAAATCACAAACCGAACAGAAAATACAACATTTAGCTGAAATGAATACCAACCGAATTTTCCTAATATGTATAATATACTAACGAAGGACAAAGATGTGCAAACTAGCAATAACGAGCAACGAACAAGAGGAACGGTGATCTATTCTCCAATATTTATATATTCCGTTACTAACTGTATCATTGGCGCACGTCACCGTTGGTTTAACAATCGAGTTATAGTAAAGATGCCCTGTAGGCTATAAATGCATGCTCTTGTTTCCGGACATTATTAGTGCCATCACATCTCCACTTAGGTTGTTATTGCCAGTTAGTACTGTTCTCGGATATTTTAGGGTTTTCACAGACTCGGTTCTTTTTTCTGTTTTCTGGATTGTTAACTGTTAAGAACTGGTGACGTGGATTTTTTTTTATTGGTGTGTATTTAGTCGTTTGGTTGCTGTTTTCGTTCTTGGGAGTATTGATACATCCTCAGCGAAAGCGAGGCATTGATGCATTTTGTTAAATATTGTTCCATGCATGTTAACGTTACTGTCTCTCATCATTTTTTATAAAACAAGATAAAATAGTAAACAGGACAGTGGAAACCCTTGTCTAAACCATTTTGAATTCCTCCGTGATACTCTTCCGAGTTCTCAATTTACCTACTGTATCGTTACAGTTTTATTAGCTTTATTAACTTCCTCCGTATACCTAATTCTTTCATTAGTTAATTTAATTTACTTTTTTAAAGTAGCCGTAAGCTTGTTTAAAGTTACTAAAAGTAATGCATGAACATGCATTATTTTTGTGTTACGTTTCTTGTATCTGTCTGATGATAAAGATATGGTCGGTTATAGATCTCCCCTGGCTAAAGCCGCACTAGTATCCTCTATAATTTTTATGAACGCCTTCTCACATCCTCCCTGCTATAATTTTTGTAGATTATTCTCAACAAGGCTATCTCTTGTAATGATCAGATTTCTTTAGTCCTCTATTTTGTAGAAAGGGCAGACTATATCTTTAATTAACTTTTAGGCATTGTAACGCCTAGTTGATTAGACGACCGACAAATAAAATACACTAACTAGGAGCAATACATCCAACTATCATTTACGTCGCAAGGTCCAGGTATCAAGGACGAGATCGACCAGCTACAGTCGAAGAAGGGGGGGTTTGATAAGCCTAGGCGCCACCTGTTGAAAATATCCTTATCCTTGAAATTAACACGTAGTAAAACACGAACCTGCCTGGATTTCTGACCTACCTTTCTTCAGTAATCGCTCAATTTGTCACTAACTAATTTTTTTTAACCCAAGACACAATAACACACAACAATAAATTACTAAATCTCACTTTATGGAAATAATCATGTAAATAAACCTCTTCGACACACCGCCACATAAAATATATGTAAATATTAGATATATATATATATATATATATATATATATGTTGGTTTTGACGATTCCGCGGGTGTTGTATGCTGTGGTTGGTTTCCAGGAATTCTTCCGCGTAGCAACTTCTTGGTCCTGGGACGGACCGGGCTGATTGCCTTGACGACGTTTCGGCAAAGTCACATTTGCCATCTTCATGTCTTGTCGGATAACTTTCTGCTGATGCTTCTTGTAATACGACTGTGTACGACAGTCGTATTATATATATATATATATATTGCTCTGTATTTATTTATTTAATAATAATTATTTAATAATAAAGTAATTTTGTTGGGCGCCAATTTGAGTTTTCTCAAATTAAATAAACATAAATTAATATCCCAGTATCTAAATAGACTCTTAAAACTCAAGGTAATATGTTTCGTGGCTTCACTGATTTAGATAGCTACTTGTAAAGCAATTAAAATACATGATCTTATGAAAACAAACTTAATTTTAAACTTATCTTTTTACTGCGTCACTCTGACCATACTGTAGACACCACCTCTTCTAAAATACCGCAACATCTGCATATATCCGCTTGACGGCCTCGTTGTCTAGACTGGAATCAGTTGGTTTTGAATATGACAGCACCAAGTTCTCTTTATCCAAAGGTTTGTGAATTTAAATCATTAAATCACAGAAGCACTGTAATTGTTCACTTGAATGTCTGAATTTATGGTAAGTCCATTAATTCCGTTTTAATATCTTTGAATTATAATTTCTTTTTATAAGTTATTATTAGTAAATTTCAATATTATTCCCTTATCTTTCCAGAAGAATTACACAAAAATAACACACTTCGATTGATGTAATCAAGGTAACTTCTTTTATTATTATTAAACACATACTGGTCACAAATTACAATTTTAAAAACTGTTTGAAATTTTGTTTACAAATCACATAACCCAACTTAATTTTTTTATTTCAGGTTATGCCACCTTTAATTATAAAATTTATATGAGCGCTTAATGTATTTACATACGCTTTGATCGATGGCCTTAAAGGAACTGTTCAATTATTTTCATGACAGAAACCTCTACATATTTCAACAAAAAAGCATCGTTACTATGCAACATCATGAAACAAGGACAAAATCAAAAATTTCTATAGAATTTCAACCAATCAAAATCAAGTACAAAAATTATCTAATTTGCATGAAAATCTTATAAACTAAAATAACTTTTTTATAAATAAATTTACATAAAAATGACTTTCATCATAGTGTTAATGACATTAAAATGAACATTATGATACCAAACAAGGCATAATTCTGCCAAAGTTACCAAATCAAATTAATTTAACAATATTCATTAAACAATTACATATTAAAATACATATTAATTTAAACAAATTATAACGCATGTTTATTTTTAACACATATATAACTCTAATCCTACATATTCTTCACCAAAGAATTGTTATAACATACTAAATACAAAATCTAACCTATAAACTTTAAAATTTGAATTCAAACACAAATATCATTAAATAAACAATCTAAATCAACAAAGAAACTTAACGAAAGCCTTCCTAGATATCATATACAACTTATTTAGCTAATATAAAACCATATTGCATCAAAATTATATACATTTCCTCTATAAACTTATAATAAATGTAATCTTTGAGTTTTAGATCACTGGTACAGTCCAAAAATACCCACATCACCGTCTATAACGAGTATTAAGCCACACAGCAGGACTTCAAATAGCCAAACATAGCAAAAGTTCACATAGAGTTCATATTTCATATAACGAAGTATCGTCCGAAGGATCGAAAACACTTTTCACATAAAACAGGTTTATAAATACATTTTTAACTATAGTTATTCATTAATTGTAATAAATTATGACATAGTTAAACTATCTAGACTATATTTCAGGTGCAAAAATAGATTTTAGTACCAATAAATATCCTTTTTAATACTTAACAGTCCTTCCGAAGGTATTTTAATGTAGTATAAGGCATGATACAGACATATAACAAATAGTTAATAATAATAATTACATTAATTTAATATAAATATGGCAATATATATGTATATATATATATATATATATATAAGTGTAACAAGAAATAAATGATAATGGATAACAGTACACCTGCTAAATAAATTATTGCATAATAAAATTAATAAATTTTGATTATTTTCGGGAACGCAATAATGCGAAAATGCTATAAACTACAAAGCATTTATTCAGCTTCCAACTACAACACAACTCGCGACCAAACCCCGCTAAGTATTCTAAGTTTCTCGAGGCCTCGCGAACCAAATACCTACATTTAAAATTTCCACAATGATGGAATTCGGTATCGACGCACTCTTAATCAGAATTAATAACTTCCGCACTATTCCTCCTAGTTATTGAATTTTAACCAATAAAAGAAAATTAAGTCTACTGCCGACCATTTGACAAGTACTAACAGAATCTTGTTATAAGATCACATCTATTAAGGCAAAATGTAAATTCAAGTGAAATTAAACTTCCACTAATTAAAGTTTACATAGTCAGATTATTAAATTATATATAAGTAAAAGATTTGCGACGATTCTTTTCTGGTGGAATTATAATTTTCCGAAGCTCCCTCGTATCATCGAAATTGTATGTAAAGTTTGAATATAATAGGAACTAACACACCTGGTTATCTGATTACCGCGTCCTCCACCTGGTGTATGCTCTCGCTGCAATGGAAGATAAGTACACTCGTGTCGAATCCCAGGATCTCTTTGATTCTTAATAAATGACTGGTAATTTCGACCAAATTCTAATTCCAGCCTACTCGCCTAAATAATTTTAATAGTCTCAGAAGTGAAACAAGAGAAATTGGATTTTCTATGCTTACCAACAGATGTAAACTGGCGAAAGAACTCTCTCAAAAGGTTTGCACACAGATTGGGCTTACTCCCTGGAATTCATATCTCTACTATAGACACTTCAGATTCCCTAAAGTGTCTTGAACATCAAATCGGAAAAACTTCCCAAGCCTTACACGACTTCTAAATTAATTTAAGACACGTGCACCTTCTTTGAGAACTCGAACATTTATATTGTTAAACGGAAAACCCAAAATTCACCGTTTCCTGAGCCGGAAATATACGAGTAGATGACACGAAACTTCCACAAGGCCAAATTTCGAATTAGTCAAAATCGAAGTACGCAATCCAAAATGCTGCACTGAGAATTCAAACACAAATCAACCAAGCGCAAGAATTCGCACGTTACAGCATTTCCTCTTCCTTCCATATTTTTGTATAGATTTAATATTTCCTTGTGTAGTGTTGCCTCTCGTATTTAACTATTTCTATCTGTATTTCATCCCCATCTGCACCTTTATTATTTATCTTCGCTTGTATTATTTCTTGGAACATTCGCAAGTTCTGTTTTTCTATTTATTCGTTCTATTGTCGGTCGGTTTCTGCTTCCTCCATGAATTATTCTTCCTTCTGTACAATTAGTAATGCCAAATAGTATCCTTTCCGCCACACTAGGTGCTCCTCTTGACATTGGAAACTGGCAGAGTCAATAATTAACATAACATAACTTAAATAGACGACAAATTCTTTTCAATTATTTCAGGCTCCAGGCGGAAATAATATATTTATTTACTGCAGGGTTTCGAAGAGTTGTCCTTACGTCTATGAATATGTGTGGTATTTATACCAAAGCCAGACGTTAAATAGGCGACAAATTCTTTTTATCTATGTAAGGCTGCAGGGGGAAATAATATCTTTACTGCAGGATTTCGAAGAGTTGTCCTTACGTCTATGCATATGTGTGGTATTTATACCAAAGCCAGAAAAAAATAAATTGCGTATGGGAAATGATTGCGGGGATATCCGAATACTCGGTTCCGCACCCTGCTGCCACTTTAACCCTGTTTGAGGTAGTTAGTGACGTGGCGCACTAACCGAGGTGGACCGACGGTTTTAGACTCCGAGACTCTCCGAGGCACCGTGCTGGTTGCAGCGTTAGAGCGAAGATTTCGGTGACCCATCTAAGTAGGCACTGCGCGGATCGTTCCTTAACTTTGAGTATCGTTTTACCAGTACTCGCGCTTGTCCACCACGCTGTTTCGCACCAAAGCCAGAGTGAGGAAGCTACACCCAGGCAAAGTCGTACCGACTTATAAGTCTTATATAGTTTATCTTATAAACAGTGGAAAAACTATTAGATAGATTTATTAGGGATTGTGTTATTGAAACTTCCACTTTACCAATACCAATATGCATATCAACCAGGCAAGTAATGCTAGTTGGCTATTCACGAACCAACCACCATAGCAGTCCGACGAAGAAACAGTCCAGCCCAGAACCATAACGATTACTTTCAAAGAAGTAACCGTAACACTGTCGGTGGTCAGGGGCTGTCCACAGGAGGTTGTCTTATTATCCCTATGGTGGTGCCTCGTGGCTGAAGGTCTCCTGCGAGAACTGAAGAAGAAAAATATCTAAACTCAGGGATATGCAGATGATATAACCTTCCTTATTAGCGGGAACATTCAGGGAATAGCGTTCTAAATGCAGCTAGCACTAAAAACCATTAAGAAATGGTGCAAAAAAGTATTATCGTGGTTAACCCATAACAAAATCGTTTTGTTATGCAATGTGGCTGAAGGTCTCCTGCGAGAACTGAAGAAGAAAAATATCTAAACTAAGGGATATGCAGATGATATAACCTTCCTTATTAGCGGGAACATTCAGGGAATAGCGTTCTAAATGCAGCTAGCACTAAAAACCATTGAGAAATGGTGCAAAAAAGTATTATCGTGGTTAACCCATAACAAAATCGTTTTGTTATGCAATAGCTGACCTGTCTGGACATCACGGGAGCGATGTCTACAGCTCCAACTGCCACATTAAAAGTTTCTCTTGAATTGCCACTAGTTCACCTAAGTTTGAAGGTGGAGGTAAAGCTGGAGACATATCGGCTGAAAACGAATGGATACGGGAAGTACACGAGTTCCCCACAAAACCACACCGAATTCTTGAAACACCTGCCTTTGACTTGGGAAAACTGTTTGAAAGTGGCCGTACTGCAATGGAACGACTAGAGCAAAGATAAGTCGCAAGTAAATGCCAATGGACATGTCTGGTATACAAATGTATCACAAACTGAAAATGAGCCAAATATTGGCATATTTGAATTTGGAACGGACAATGATGTAAGCATAAACTTGGGAAGCTATGCTATCATATTTCAAACAGATACGCTAGTATCATCAATCATTACGCAGAGGGATTATACTGGCGGAGAATCTATATCATGTCGAACGACCAGGCAGCGCAAATTTAATTCAAACCTAGGTTAATCCTAAAGTGCCATAAGAACTTATTTGAACTACTAGAAAGTATCAAAGCATGTTTGGTATGGGTAAGAGTACATCAAGGAGAATATGGCACTGCACAAGTAAACAACCTAGAGAAATCTGAAAGCGAAACACAGTCCCTAGAACCAGAACTAACCTGCGGGTATGCTACCGTTAGGGAGCAAATTAAGAACTGGCTAAAAAAAACTCATGGTGATTACTGGGACGAAGCCCCTGGTTTGATGCACTCAAAGACCCTTATCAGAGGTTCATCCAGGAAAGTGACAAAAAAAATCCTATTAGGAAGGGAGAAAATACGACAGTCGACAGGCATCCTTAACAGATACAGTTAGCTGAAAAAAACATATGTTCTTGATCAAGCAAACGGATAACTCAACATGCCGTGTCCGCGAAGAGGAAGAAGAAATAGCCCTTGAATGGTTATGACACTGCGAAGGCCTAATGACACGTTGGGGAAGCAGAATTGAAGTCTAAAGTGATCAAAGAGGCTTCCTATAAGATGGCCCTGGAACTTTTTAGGAAACCAGGATTTTCAATGTAAAGCCGAGAACAAATGCTGGGGTACAATAGGATTTATAGACCACGGTGCATGGGGCAAGAGACAAACCCCAAGGGAAAGAAAATGTGCACAGCTGTGGGGAAGTGCCAAGAAAACGACAGCAAACGCTATACAAGAAGCACAATCAAAAGCTTCTAACAATCACAGAAGGTTTATTGAACACAGCAATGACGTTGTTGAACAACCCACAATCGCCATACTTGGAAGAAAATAAGTCAACAATTGTCAATCGCCTTTATACCGATCAGTGATGGTCTCCGATGGAATACCTCCCCTTCATGCCGTTACAATACCATCACATTTGCTCAACATTCTCTCATTTCGTAATACAAGTAGACCGTAATTAGAAATGAATTTCAAACTGAAATAAATAGGACGAAGACCTTCTCTTTTAATAGTACTGCTTACAGTATAATATTAAGTCGAAATATTTTATGGCAAAACTGAAATATTAGAAATAGCAAGTGGTATATTAGAACAAAGAGAAGTGAAACAGAAGAGGCTAATTGAGAATGAATAGAGCATTTTGCAGAATGTGCTGAAACGAGTTGTAGAGCCAAGTCAAAACGGACAGTGGATATAAAATTTGCTGTCTGTATACATAATATTAAAAAATTAGTGAATTAATTTCTTTCTACAGAATAGGAAGCGCGTGCATAAAAACTACAGCAAAACAAAGTGTTTCTCGTTTATGTTAGAAACAGGTGTAAAGTAAGGGAACCTCTTTCTTCGAACCATTTCAATCTTGCCCTAGAATCAGCCCTTTAATAATGGAATGAGGATATACATTTTTTTATGTGGCCCTAAACTCACATTTTGCATACTATATAGTTTTGAGATATTGATACAATGGTTATTGATCTGAATAAAGTATATAGAACAGGTAAGTAGTGTATTCTCCTTAGAAAAAAGGGAGAGAAGAAGATATTGGTTCTAGGAAGTAATAGCGTTTGACTAAAACAGTTACAAATTAAAGGGCAGAGTGTATCCTACCTGCATCAACCTAGTATTATCACACGGGAGACACACGTGGTCAGGTACATGGAAATATCTCAATATTTTAATAGTAACACAAAGCAAACTGCTAAGAAGCATTTAGTATACACAAATTTATTATTCACTTCCAGCTGGAATATTAAGGCTAAGATTAAAAAATCGGACTTGTAAGTGGAAAAAGTAGACGTGGACCTAGTGAAAATGTAAAAAAAGAATGAACTAAAATCTTTACTAGAGTGCTTGGTCCGCATATGGACTATATGAAACGTAAAAGGTTTGGTCGGGTTTTAAAATTATTAAGACTAAAGCTAATTTCGGTTTAGATCGCGCCGTCATTTTGGATAATATCCAACATACTCAAGCAACATGACCCATGCCACTTGGCGGCCTGGACAAGAATATACTGGGCATCTTGCATCCTCTATGAGGCAAATATAAAGTTGGGGCGAGTTTAAACTCAGTAAAACTAAAACTGCAATCCTCTACAGATTCAAAACTCGGTCGTATGGCTAAGTCACGGTGGATTTATTTCTTGACATCCGAAACAACCAACCAGAAGTATGAGTTCTGTACGACTGGATCACATGGGTTTCAATATGTAGAACTTGAATTCGATGCTCTTATTAGTCTGAAACTGTATTGCGTTACATTAGCTTTTTTTGGATTCGAAAACAGGCATATTATTGTTTTCGTGAACAAGATACACTAGGAACAATTTCTTGTCCATGGTACATAAAATGTGTAGGTCAGGCAGTCCGAACAAATTCATGCTCTTCTATACATTCAACTTCCGTAGAAATTTGTAAGCATTACTTCAGTTTTAGAAATTGCAGCTCGAAGCAAAGATTAGCTGCGCTGTGGCGGAGTCCCAAGTCGTGCCGTATGTCAACTCTTGTCTAATTAATTGTAGTAATTTGCACTGTACCTCGCGCATTATGTGACTGAAGTATTTCATCTTTCCGGTCTTGGTGTATAAAATCTCCGTACTTTTCTCAATATTTGAAAGGATAACTACATTGGATACGCTATCAGTCCATAGTATTTTTGGAATTATTGCACATTTCGAACGTTTACGTCTGTTGCACATTGCCTCTATAAGTGTCTATTACTTTATTCTATACTAATGAATTTGAATTAGAGAAAAATCTATTTTAGCTTCGCAAAATATCTGGTATGTTTGGGAACTTTTATTGTATAAAAGTTTAAGTTGTTATTGGTATTTAAAATATTCTGTTTATTTTATAAATAAAGACAGTTGAAGCCGAACCTTGTTTTAATCACGACGTTCCAAACAGCACAATTGGCGACGAGGTAAAAGTGTGCAGGTGTTATTACAGATAAAATTTTAAACAAAATGTCGTTGGGTAAAATATCTGAATTTGATTCTAAAACTAAAAACTGGACGACATACATAGCTCGATTAGAACAATATTTTATCGCAAATAATGTGGCGGAAGAACGGAAAGTAGCGTTTTTGTCAACGGTGGTTGGCGATGAAATGTATGAATTGATGGTAGACCTACTGAATCCGGATAAACCAGAAGATCACACTTATGAAAGATTAGTGCGAATAGTGAAAGCACATTTGAATCCAAAACCTTCCATTATAGCCGAAAGATACAAATTTAGGCAAAGAAAACAGAATGTGGACGAGTCCATATCACAATATGTTGTCAGTCTTAAGAAACTTGCAGGCACGTGCGAATTTGGCCAAAACCTTGACGAACATTTGCGTGATCAATTAGTGTTTGGTTTAAGAAAAGAAGTTATCATTCAAAGGCTATTTACTGAAAGAGCTGAGACCTTGACATTCCAAAAAGCGTATCACGTAGCTTTAAATATGGAAGCAGCTGAAAAAGATGCAATTGCTGTGGAAGCTGGAAGTTCAACGGCAACGGGAAATTTCGTGAACAGATTGCAGCAGATTCCCCAGAAACTCAAAAACTGCAGAAGTGCAAATGTGCCGCAACGTAATAGACCAGCGATTCAAGAAACTCGACATGCTGATAAAAGGTCGTCGCAACATCGAGAGTGCATATGTTGTGGAAGGAAAAATCACAATTTCAGTGAGTGCTATTACAAGTTTGCTAAGTGTTCCAGGTGTGGCGCAGTAGGACATCTTTGTTACGTATGTAAGAAAGGAAAAAATATAAATAATTCTCATCAATATTTTTTGCAATCTAATGCAACAGATGTAGAAAATGCTAATTTTAAGATGCTACAAGACAATTCAACTTCTTCTGATTCAGAAACTTGTAATTTCTATAATATGGTTAGTATTAATAACGACGATAAACCTATCTCCATATCTGTTGAGTTAGACGGTAAACCTATAATAATGGAAATTGATACTGGTTCTAGTATATCAATAATATCTTATAAGTTGTATCTTGCTAAATTTTCAAATAATGTAATACACCCAGCTAATTTAAAACTGAAAACTTATACAGGCGAAGAAATTGTACCCAATGGTTATATTAGTGTGTATGCAGAATATAACGGTATTAATTGTCAAAATTTGAAATTATATGTAATAAATAATGGCGGCCCACCATTAATTGGTCGTAGGTGGTGTCGAAAATTACAAATTAATGTGCCTGTACATGGTAATAATGAAACAATTTTTAGGATGGATGTTAATGAAGTAATGATAAATTTAATGAGAGATTTTCCTAATGTTTTTGCGGAAGACATTGGTACGCTGAAAAATATTAAAACCCAGTTAGTTTTAAAAGAAAATAATAAAGCTGTTTTTGTTAGAGCGAGGCCATTACCTTTTGTATTAAAGGAAAAAGTAGATAAAGAATTGGAACGTTTAGTGAATGAAAATATTTTAACTCGGGTTGATTATAGTTCTTTCGCTACTCCGATAGTACCGGTTATAAAAAAAGATGGCGGTATACGTATCTGTGGGGATTTTAGAATAACTATTAATCCTTTGTTGGAAATGAATCGACAACCGCTACCAAAAATTGAAGAGTTGTTTGTTAATTTACAGGAAGGAACATTTTTTAGTAAAATTGATTTGTCCCAAGCTTACTCTCAAGTGGAATTGGAAGAAAATTCAAAACAATATTATACAATAAACACGCATCGCGGGTTGTATCAATATAATAGATTACCGTACGGATTATCATCAGCTCCAGGAATTTTTCAAAAAATTATAGATAGTATTTTTGAAGGTTTCGAGGGAGTATCGGTTTTTTTGGATGACATACTTGTAACGGGTTCTTCAGATAGCGATCACATGCATAAATTGCATAAAGTTTTTGAAAAATTAGACGAATTAGGATTACGTGTTAAACCTAATAAATGTACACTTTGTGCTAAAAATGTATCATATTTGGGGTATGTTATCGATGCGGAAGGGTTGCATACCGATAAGAAGAAAATCGACGCGATTTTAAATGTTCAAAAACCAAAGAATGTCGCAGAATTAGAGGCATTTTTAGGTTTAATTAATTATTGTGGAAAGTTTGTTAAAAATATTAGTACAATTTTAAACCCACTTTATAATTTATTAAAGAAAAATGTTAAATGGAATTGGACATATGGTTGTGACAAAGCGTTCGAGAATGTAAAAGATGAATTAGTTTCGTCACGAGTATTAGTGCATTATGACCCTAACTTGCCGCTTACTTTAGCTTGTGATGCTAGTAGTGTAGGTATTGGAGCAGTAATCTCGCACATTTTTCCAAACGGTGATAGTAAACCTATTGCATATTCCTCGAAAACGTTATCTCAAAATGAGTTAAATTATAGTCAGATTGACAAAGAGGCGCTTGCTATAATTTCTGGAGTTCGCAAATTCCATCAGTATTTGTACGGACGTTTTTTTAAGTTAATTACGGATCATAAACATCTTGTTTCGATATTTGATTCTAAAAAAGGCATTCCTCAGATGGCAGCTAATCGCTTACAGCGATGGTCGGTTATATTAGCAGCATATAATTATGACATTCAATTTGTTAATTCAAAGTGTAATGCTAATGCCGACGCCCTTTCGCGATTGCCGATGATTGTAAATAAGAACGTTAACAGTGATAACGATTACGCTCACTTATTTTATTGTGAAGAATTCTTACCTTGTTCACATATGCCGGTGGCTAAAGATACGAAGAAAGATAAAGTTTTAAGCAAAATTTTAGATTATACTTTATTTGGTTGGCTTGAAGTTGTTAATTTGGATATGTTAAAACCGTTTTATATTCGAAGAGAAGAAATTCATGTAGAGCATGGTTGTTTGTTATGGGGATTTCGAGTTATCATACCCATATCTTTGCAAAGTATTGTGTTAAAGGAAATACACGGTAGTCACATGGGAATTAATAAATCTAAATCAATAGCTCGATCTTATGTTTGGTGGCCAAGCATAGATAGTGATTTAGAAAATATGTGTAAAAGTTGTATTGCTTGTAATTCCGTTCGTTTGTTATCAACAAAATGTACTCTGAACGTATGGAAATGGCCGCAGAAAGCATGGGACAGAGTTCACATTGATTTTTTTAGCCCAATTGCAGGACATAAATATTTATCAATAATTGATGCTCATACAAAGTGGATAGAAGTTTTTACAATGCATTCTACGACCGCGGAAACTACAATTAAAATATTGAGAATGGTATTTGCTGGATTTGGCCTACCTAGATATGTTATTTCAGATAATGGCCCACCTTTTTCTTCTCAAGAATTTAAAGATTATCTTAGAGAAAATGGTATCAAACATGTAACTTGTGCTCCTTATCATGCTCAAAGCAATGGCCAGGCAGAAAACGCTGTCAAGACGCTTAAAAATTTTGTTAAAAAAGTTTTACATGAAAGGAAAAATATAGAACTTGAGTTACAGCGATTTTTGTTTGATTATCGTAATACAGAGCATTGTACAACGGGGAAAAGCCCAGCTCAATTAATGTTTAGTAGGAGAATGAGAGGTAGACTAGATTTGTTACGACCTCGAACTTCGGATATTGTTAATAACAACCAAGAAAAACAAATTAAAAATTTTGCAGGCAGATATCGTGATATTAACGTTGGAGATTTGGTTATGACGCAAGAATTTGTGAAAAATAAACCTACGTGGAAAAAAGGAGAAATTATTAAGCGTTCCGGTAATGTTATGTTTGATGTTAAACTGGACGATAATTCCGTTTCACATCGTAGACACATGAATCAAATTTGGCCCTATAAAATACGAAATTCTTTAGAAACATCTGAATGTATTAGATCAGAAATTCGAGGTGATAACAAAAGTAAAGATTAAATTGTAAATAACCATAATTATGTTACTAATGATGGTTCCCAACCATCTACTCCAGGACTGACAAATCAACGTTATAATTTGCGTCCTAGAGTAATTAAAAACTAAATTTTAATTTTGTATTTTTTTGCAGATGGTTATACTGTTACTTAAAGAAGGAGGTATTGGTATGTTTGGGAACTTTTATTGTATAAAAGTTTAAGTTGGTATTGGTATTTAAAATATTCTGTTTATTTTATAAATAAAGACAGTTGAAGCCGAACCTTGTTTTAATCACGACTTCCAAACAGCACAATATCTATTTAATTCTATGAAGTAGAATAAATAGTATCATGTGCTATAAATAATTTAATTGTATATTTTGTTGTATTATAAATTTTTAAGATACGCTATTCTAATAATAAATAAATAAAATAATGGGAGTAATAGTTACGATATATTAATTACTTACCTATATTTGAATTAGGCGATTGGCGTCTCATTTTTTGCACAAAGTATAGATTTTTGTTTACTCGCACGCAGTCTAAAGGTATAGCTACTTTGTATACTTTAGATCTATATCTGGGAGTTGTGAACGTGTAGAGAAGAGGATTTACGGCCGAGTTGATTGGTAGTACAAATACTATCAACCAAGCAAGTAGATCCGCTGTAAATAAATAAACGTCAATTAAAATACGACAACTGAAAAGAAAATTAAAAAATTTATACAATTCAAATTTGTGTAGTTAAGTTTAGACCTCGAATAGGTCTTAGTTGAACTAGATACGCAAAGCCGTTGGAAAGGGATATCAGAGTTTTAAAAAAATTTCGAATAGGCAAAAATGCAGAAATTGAAGTCTTTTACTTTTGGGGTTCGGATTCTGCCTATGTCAGAAATAGCGATGGCGTGTTTAACCAGTGAATAGGATGAAGTGTCTTTAGCTTGGGTTAGTTAGGTAAAATGAGAGTCGAATCATGAAAATGCTTCTGCCTTTTTATCCTTAACGAATTTATTCAATTTTATTCCCAATATTGTTAAGTATATTTTCTCAATTTTTAATTTTTTAAAGAAATGTAAATTTGGTAATATATGTATAGTATATTTCAGCACACGGGTCGAATAACTATTTACTTTTTATTATTTTTAGACTTCATTAAAATGAAATATATTTAATACAATATTCTACGTCTCTACTTCCGCAGCTAGACTCTCCTTCTGGAGTAACACAACAGCTACGTTTCAGCAACAGTAGCATAGTAGACAGTCCTACGGATAATTCATGGAATTGAGAACGTATCTTTAGCACCATCCACACGGGGCCTACTGAAAGCCACTATGCTAAAAACATAAGTACATAATAATATCCACTGAAATATTGGTTTGTGCTCTAAATGAAAATTCATTTCTCATTAGTTTATAGTCTTGCATTTAAATGACTATGATCGAAAATTTCAGGCGTTCTGCTGATATAATTTCTTTGGTATAAGCATTTCAATTCTGTATATTGTGCACCATTCAACAAAGTCTAATGATAGCTACCAAGGTAACAACATCGAGTATTTAAACAAGGTGATCCTCCACCAAGACACCTTACAATCTATCGCTGGTGTAGGTTTCATTAAAAACTTGTCTTGCACGACAAGGAAACTGTTTAAATGCTTTGGTAAGCATAAAATCAGTAATTAGGGCGTAAGTCTAGTGAGAAGTTCAAATAATCCAATCTGGTTGTTACTTCGGATGTTATGCTAAACATTGAGAAACCACAAGTATTGATTTATCGAGAAATAAAAACCGTGTAATTTTTGCTATTCTAGCAGATATATTTTACAATTCACTCTCGAGAACGAACTTTCTACGATCTTCGCCATTTCTAAATTTTGCAGTAAATTTTCTCAGATTTTCTATAATTTTCCTCCTAAGCCGCGCCTTCCATTTTTTGGATACAATTTTCGGTCTGCTCTCACACTACTAGGTGAGGCAGGTCATGGATTCCATCAGGCAATCGGTAATTTGATACCATTTAATTAATAGAAGTGGACTGTCGAAGATAGAACTGCAGACAGTTGTTTTTATTACGAAAACAACTCCAATCTGTCAAACATCGGGTAGGCTGTTTAGTTAGTTTAGGTAGCTAGTTTCGAGCGAATCTTACAGGACATCAACTTCTATCCTCCCAGGATTTATCCTTACGATAAGAGAAATATGTGAAACTATTATCTGCAATAACATACTGATATACTGATACGAAAAATTAAACAAACAACCTCTGCATTCATTTATAAAGATAGTATAGCGTGGCGTGGACAAGTTTGAGATTGTAGAATGCTTTCTTATTTTAATGATGACACGATTCCTTGATATACCACAGAACTTCTTGCCTCCGCAGTTGAAAGTATTGTAGTTGGTTTGACAATTGTCATGCAGTACTAAGTACACAGGAGAATACTTTTCTAATAGGAGAAGCCATCACAGTGGTGTTACAATCACTACGCTCTTAACAATAGTACGTCGGATTGAATTTATTGTATTATAGGAAGTATTCAGAAGTTCTTAAAATGCAGCTGCCAAATTTCAAATTTGTTAACCATATAGTGGAAGAAGGAAAAGTAATCTGGGCGATTAATACTTTTTAATCCTTCAAATCTCCGGGACTGGATGGCATCTTTCCGGCTATCATACAATGGAGTCTGACTGTATTGCTTTTAATTACATTCCTAAGAGCTGGAGGCAAGTAAAGATAGTTTTCATACACAAACCAGGTCGTAGGGACTATTCCCAAGCCACCTCCTATTGCCCAATTAGCCTGACATCCTTCCTTTTGAAGACGATTGAAAGGCTGTGCGACGAGGAAATAAGGGAAAATGTACTAGTTGCAAATTCATTGCATCCCAACCAAGACGCTTACATCTCAGGAAGATCCACCGATTCCACCCTACATCTTGTAACGGCACGGGTAGAAAGATCTCTAATCAACAAAATGTCTACCCTGGTGTATTTATAGACATAGAGGGTGCTTTCGATAAATCTAACTTCATAGCATCGAGGTAGCCCTATGCAATCGTGGGTGTAAATGCTACTCTACGTCAATGGATTTTACAGTTTCTCCAACGTCGAGTAGTACATATTAGTGTAGGAAGTGACACCATTAGAGGAATGGTCAAAAGAGGCTGTATTGTTACCACCACTATGGAACTTAGTTGTTAGTTGACAGCCTCCTCCGCCGGTTCAATGAGGCTGATTTTTACACTATAGGATACGCAGATGATATAATTATCTTGCCCAACGGCAAGTATGTACAATTGATCTGCAACCTAATGCAAACAACACTTCGACTTACCGAACAATGGTGTACGGAGCACTGCTTGGCCGGTAATCCGATCAAGACAGAATTAACTCTTTTCAACAAGTAAAGAAAAATCGTGATCACTAGGGTTCCTACGCTTTTCCAAACCCCTTAACCTTTTAAGAGGAAGTCAGATACCTGGGAGAAGATCGGATAAGAAACTTAACTGGGAAACACACATCTAAACAAAGCAAGTGTGGCTTTTTGGCTTTGTCGTCGCGCTATGTGCAAACTTTAGAGACCATTATCAAAGAATGTCCTGTGGTTATACACTGCTGTAATAAGGCCCATGCTTTGCTACGGAGCTGTAGTCTGGTGGCCCAGGATCAGGCAAGCAACGGCGGCAAACGAGATCTCACACGTCCAGAGACTGGCTTGTTTGACTATTACGGGTGCGATGCGTTCCATACCCACTACAGCCCTAGATGTCGCCCTGGGCCTCCCTCGACTGGACGTCTACATGGAAGAAACAGCACTGCGAGCGCCCTAACGTTGCGTATAAAAAGTTTATGGAATCATAAAGACACTGGAGCGAGACATCAGAGTATCCTAAAGGAGGCTGTCCGTAAGACGACTTTTCTTCGGGTAGTGGTAGGCTCCCTTCAGCATAAATTTATCTTCAAGAAGCACTTTAGCGTCCCCACGAATTCTGAAGCTGCAGTCGAACCTGAAATATCCATGTTCACTGATGGATCCAAAACAGTAGGAAGCCCCAAACAAATCCAAAATTGTTTCAAGTGTGGTACCCGACTGCCACCGCACGCTGGAGCTAGCAATAATATCCCAGAACTCACCTGGGGATGCAGGAATATATGCCAATGAGCAGGCTTATGCCCTGCCGAGACAGGGCTCGAAAAAACCTTTTCGGAGTCCCGAACCGGCAGTTGCGCTCTTGCCCACCCTGCTATATATCACAATTAATCAAGAAACCCAAAGACGCCATTGCAATAGAAAAGTCGCAATAGAAAAATGCCGAAATGACATTGTAGTCCCCTCGCGAAGAATGGCAAGATTTTGCGCACGTCTGCCACGGAGAGAACTACGACTTATCGTAGGAATACTCGCCAGACACTGCCGAATAAAAAATCACGTACATAGGATGGGGTTAGTTGATGACCCAAACTGTCGAAGGTGCCAACTAGTAGACGGGATGGCCCAACATCTGCTGTAGGACTGCCATGCACTTACACAAATCGGAGGACCCATTTTGGGGGAATTCTAGCTTGATATAGCTGGGATTCGCAACACACCTCTGGCAAGTATCCTAAAGTACAACGAAAGAGTGGATGAGTTTGAATGAGAAACAACCAGAGTGCTGTTTGCTATTGAGGCAGCACAACGGGCCCGCCCTTTAAAGGCCTAAGTGTGCGTGAACTCGTTCACCTTCCCCTCCCAATCGAGAATCCAATTACAGGTCGATTAAAATATTTGAAATATATTTTAAATTTACCCTTTGAAGGTTTAAAATAGTATTACAACACCCTAAATCTTCCAGTGAAAAGGATTAAATTTTTACCTGAAACACAGTTTACAAACTAAATTGGTTAACATTGTATTTGCATCTTCTCCGTACTGCATGGTTAGTGTGAAACCAACTACAGCTGCTGATCCCAACAATTTCTACTTTTAGCAGGATGGTGCCACCCGAAGCATTTATTCTTCCTTGTAGTAATTTCAAGTTTCGAAGACATCTCCCACCCGGTAAATCGTGATGCCATACTATTTCCTATAGGGATATCTAGAAAGCCTGTATACTGAAATTGTCCAGCCAGTTGATGTTATCAATCAAAATCTACTACATGCAATTCTATAAATGTGTAGATCGTTTAAAATAATAGAACAGCAAATAAAGAAGATCACCTTACTGATTGCATTTGTCATAAACGTAGCAATGGAACACTTTGAGCATAACCTTTGTGGACTTTATTTCATCAATCTTCTGCTGATGAAACGATTATAATATAAAGAAATGTGTCATTCGGCTCTGCTCTGACCCATATGTGTGTAGTACAGACTTTCATTTTATTACTGTTTGTGATACAGTGTTCTATGTTGTTCTATGTAGAGTGTTACAACATCTACATTAGGTTTGTTTATTGCAAAATCGTTCAAATATAACGTTCTCAACATACTCTGTCACACGCTATTGACAATATTTTCAGGTCTCCTTGTTTCATCCATCTTTACATACTACAGACAAAATTCCGTTTCCCTGTTTACTTTGCTGTGTCAATTATTTCAATTATTTTGGCATATATTGTAATACCTTAGTAGCTCAGCACATTAAACATTAATTGTTCAACAAAATCAAAGTTTTGGTAAACATCGCAAAGTCTAACTACATATTAGAAGCCACTAAAATTAAGGCAACGTTATTCATTGCAGAACTATTATGTTAAACACCCAAAAATATATGGAAATTATAATTTTTTAAACTTGTTTAGTCAATTTTTTAAAAAACATTTTGATGGTTATTTGATTCCTTATAAAGCATTAAATTTTACTGATGACATTTTTCGTATCATATTGGATACAATTACTTAAAATCAAGACTTTACAGCCATATTCATCGCTTATAGTGCTATTTCCATCACCGAAACGTGAAAATGTTTCTTCAAAACGAAAAAAATTCAATTTACACATATAACAATATACATGATGCTTTATCTGAACAGAAATGTCTACAAAATATATGACATTCTACACCGAAGAAGAACAAATTTGACCTAACAATAATATTGATAAATTATGACTGGGTACACGAAAGATTAGTAGTCTTGTTCTACTCTAGCATGTTTAAAACCCTTGCACTGCGTAAATAGCTTTAGTTACGCGGAACTCGGAAATGGGCCTCGTATTTTTACATCAACTTCGAAACACAAACATGTGTATGTAAAAAAGGTAATAAATTCGATATCCAGAAATAACGAGTATATTCAATGAAATTTCATGTTACGAATAGTGAAAAAATTACTTGTAACGTGATATGCATTTTTGTATAGTAACAGCTATCCACGTGTCCGACAAATATTAGTATTTCTGTTCTCATTGTCTATTCACCTTCCGGTGTCAAGTGATCCGAGCGGATTATCTTCGGTGTATTAAACATTTTTTCCACGAATTATTTTCAAAAACATCTTCATAACACTTTCAAGAAATGCGCAAAGTGTTATTTTGAAAAACGGCGAAATTAGTTTAAAAAAATGAAAAGTCCGAGTTACTTGAGCCCTGGTTTTCGCTGTCTTGGGGTTAAGCCTGATTTATGGGCGCGTTTTGGTATTATTGATATTTAGCTGAATACTATAAATTCGAATTTTTCTCTGTATAATTCGCGAATAAGTTTGCATAACCGTATATATAACACACGCACCTTTTCCTTAAAGACAATCTACACAAATTCTCGAAAACTCTCTTTATTTGATACTATAATAATCAATGAGATTGGTTCGACATAACACTAGCAATAATCTAAAATGAATTACCTGATGGAAGGATGGCATATACAATCCGCGTCAAAAGCATGGAACATTCTAAGTATAACTGAAACAAATGATTATTTGTATGAATCCTGAAATACGTTGATTTTATTTTTTTCTAAATTCATATTTTTATGTCAAAATCATTTTCCGAAATTCAGTTGTTGTTAAGTGATGATGTCGTCACCATTTTTGTAAACGGCAACCTCTAATTGATTTTTTGTGATTTAGATCTATCCTACGCTTGTCTAAATGACAATATATACATTTTGACACCTTACATAGGGAAATTTGTTCGAAATAAATCATTCAATGTGTAGGAACACTTTCATTATAATGCAAAGAAGAAACTGACATTTTAATTAACAACCAAAATAAACAATAACAAATGAACTGCATAATTAATCAAAGATATTAAAATGTGATAACAACTTTAGGTATCAAAGCGATAGTTCAAAATTTCACCCATGTACTTCTTGACAATAAGCAAATCTATCCGCAAATTCTCTTAAGGCATTATGAATTAAATCTTTGAATTTCTAGTCTAATACTGTTTTTCAGATTTTCGACGTTTTGTAGTCTAGAGGAACAAACTTTTGCTTTTAAGTAGCCTCCTAAAGAGGAATCCAGGTTGTAAGATCAGGCGACCTAGCCGGAAAATAATAAACAAGGTCGCGGACACGACGCGCATAATATGGCTATGCGCCATCTTCTTGATACCAAAAGGCATCATTCGACACATATGGATCATCTTGGTTTCTATGGCAAGTTGTGCAATAAGATAGTTTTGGAGAAACTGTAAATACCTTTCTTCAGTAAGGAATCTGTCACAGAAAACAGCACTTATTATTCTGGTGTCCCCTATTATAGCCCAGATGTTTTCTTTTTGTGGATGTTGGGTGTGTGCCTCAACCATCTAATGAATATTTTCCCTACTCCAATTTTGGCGGTTAACTGTTCCATTCAAGAAAAAGTTGCTTTACCCATAAAAAAGATGTGGTGATGGAAACGTTCATTAGTTTGAGGAAAGTGCAACATGACTTCAGAAAATTGCAAATGTCGAGTAGGGTTCCTTTCATTGAGCCGAAATTTAAGAAGATGATACTGTTCTCTTCTCAGTAACCTGAGTGCTGAACTATGACCGACGTTATTGTCTGCTGCGACTCTTCGGGAAGCATAATTAGGATTTTCTTCGATTTGTAGCAGAATGTCGATATTCTTGTCTTCATTCATCACTTCTGAACGACCACTTCTTGGAATATCTGTAACATTTTCCGTTTCACTAAATTTTCTTTGAATTTTACTAGCCATTAATCGCGCGATAGATCGATCTGGATGTTCCACATTAACCATATTACACACTTCTTGTTATGTGCTTGTAAGATTTTCACACCCGAACTAAATTAAAATTTCCATGCATTGTATGTTTGTTAAACGAGCCATACCGGACTTATTAAGCTAATTTATAATTTCTAAGGATTTTAATCACAGCGACAACTGATAACCAACTGACCCCTTCTATGCGCATTTTTTTCCTAAAACGACTTTGTTTATCTTCTTTTGGTAGGTACTAGTAACATAATATGTTTCTAAACATTCAATGATCTATATTTAGCAAAACTTCTTATGTAAATTTTCAAAATTTTTGTACTGTCATTTAAACAATTCAAGAATCTATACAAATGACAAAAAAATCTGATGCCGTCAGAATATCGGAAAAAATTAATGTCAGAAAATGAATAAGTAATTGTTTGAGTTTCGAAGAGTAAGGACGTGTTCCACCGTGCTCCAATAAAGTGAACCAGTGCTAGGGAAAAGTGCGAGCGCTAGCGGGTCATCGCGCGACTAACTACGTGGATGAAAACGCGGAGAAAATCTACATACCGGTGTTAGGTGCCGAAGATTATGATATCAACGACACAAGTAAGGAGAAATAGAAATACTAATTAAAAACCTAAATGAAAGTAGTCTGTATAACGCATTCTAACAAGACAAAAATGCAAGAAATGAATTGAAGTAAAACGTTTTCCTATTACAGCAGCAACTAGCAGAAATGCAAGCAGCAATAACCAAGAGAAATGAACAGAAATTAGAACCAAGTGTACAGTTGGAGCAAAAACCCCAGCAACACGAAAAAGAATGAAGATGAAGAAGAACTCATCAAAGAAACGAAATGGAAATGAAAAAGAACAATTAAGGAAAATGACTTTATCGCCGTAAACGTCATCACAACTAGAGCAAGAAACAAGATAGCCACAAAAAGAAAATGCAGTAAAAATACCGAAACCGACGCCAATTGTTCTCAGCAAAATTAAAGACTATCATGCATTATAATGTGAACTAAAGTCATAAAAGTTTATAACTCAAGCAGTTATGATGTATAGCGAGCCGGTAAAAATAGACGTAGAGTATGCAGAAGAATATAGACGACTGACAAACTAACTAAATGAAAAAAAACAATGTTGGCAGTAATACGAAAATAAACAAACATGAAATATAAAAGACATATCAAAAAAGCTACACCCATAATGCTCTCCAGAAAACATAATAAAAGATTTATGTGTATCGCTAAGGATACAAAATAATAGAAGCCGTTAATGTTCTGCAGAGAAAAGAGAAGAAGCCTCTTCCGCTATTTAAGGTTCAGAAACGACGAAGACATTAAAACAGTAAACGAGATAAAAGAGATATCAGTTCTGAACGTAGAAATAGAATATCTAAAAAAACCAGAACTAGCCTCCCAATGTAAGAAATGCCAAACTTATGGGCACACCCCAGGAATGTGCAACAGACAACCAAGATGCGCGAAATGTGCTGGCAAACATCACAAAAAAGTATGCAAAATGAATAAAACAGTAAACCAAAATATATTGTGGCAAAGCCCTGTTATGTTCATTTTAAAATGTGCTGCTGTATATGAATTAATTTCTTAATTTGTTTGCCGCTTCGTAGAAACTAATAATGTTATTTTAATTGCAGTCTTATCTTGGGTTACCGTTTCACTATTTTGCTTTGTCTTTCGAAGTTTGAGACATGTTGACAGTTCCTTTTGTGTCGAAACTGCCGACTTTTGTTTTTCTCGTGCGTGACCTTAAGCACTTCTGAGAATTCAAGTGTTAATTTTCATTCTAGAATATTTCATAACGTTTCGAAATATGGTGCAATCTTTTGGGGGGGGTGCAGATTCTCGTTGCGTTAGTACGGCAGTCAGTCAGTCAGTCTTGCACCTTTCATGACTCCGGTATCTTCACAAATTACATCTTAAGGGGAGAGCCGTAAAAAAATCGAGTGGCCAGCGAGCTTGCGTCTGAGACTAACGTCACGTAGAGCGGGTTATCTTTTGCGGCACCTGTTAAACCAAGTATCGTACCGAATATTGCTTTACGCAACAAATATCATTTCGACAAAGTTATGTCGGATTAATAGCAGTTTTAACAGTGTAGCCTGATTACAGAACAATCAATTGTGATTGTTTCTTATCTCGATTTATTCGGATAAAAAGCGTTGGAACCCGTGAAAAGGTGATCGTTGGGATTAATCTGCTTCCCCAGAAGCGTATCGAGCCACGTTTCGTTCCCTCCTGGTTCCCTGAGGCCTTCTACATTTTTCCCGGACCGGAAAAATACCCCTTTCTCGACCGTACTTGCATTTGAAAATCAACCCTCCCGGAATTGTGGCTGCCTCAAGGAACCACTTTTTTTTTGTGCAGTGTAAAATAAACCTTTTTTTTCTCTCGCGCAAACTTGCAAAATTTCGCGATATAGAACTTGTTTTATGCAACCTAAAAGCGATCTTCAGTCGCCAATTGTTTAATGTTAATTGTAAAAGATAGTAATACTGTATTTTTCCTGTAAACTCTACGGCATTGGCCACACAGATTCATTGAATTATCCTAAATATTGTGCGTCAACGGCGACGAGTTTTGTTTCTTGAACGTTCAAATTTTATTTGTAAACTCTAATAATACCATTTCCTGTCTTTTCTTTTTGTATCGCCATTTCAATAATTCCATTATATGTGTTTTAAAATTTACTGCCTCTTTTATTTTTGTGTACTCTGTATTTGTTTGTGTAAAGATTTGCAAGCTCCAAATATATAGGAGGAGGCACAATAAAGGTAGGTTCCATTCCCGTAAGCTGTTAGTTTCTCGACCTTCCACGAGGACCTACAATCAGCTGGATTTGGAAGGTGGCGCCCACTTATTTTGACTTACCCTGTACACAACCAAAGATTTTCTCCCATAAGCGATTTTTACGAACTCTCCCTACTCCTCTGAGCTAAGCTGTAGGCCGTTTTCCATCTATCTGGTTACGGGTCGTCGGAAAAGCTCGATTGGCCCGTAACAGCCCACCCAGCCAACTACAGAAGATGCGAAGCAGCCAAAAGGATGCAAAAGATAAGAAACCAAGCAACTAAAACCAACCAAAACAACACAGAAAAAAGGAAGACAGAAAATAGACCACTGTATAGATGGGACGTAAAAGTATTCCCAGCACCACCTAATACTAAGGAAAAGGAGGAAGTTTCACAGAAAACAGAAATGTCGGTAAACAAGGTACTACAAAGCCTCATGTCAAACTTGAACAACAGGAAAAAAGTTCGAGCAGCAAGAAACAATGCTGAAATCAATCTCTGACAGATTAACAAAACTTGAAGGAAATGGTAGTAAAGCTACTGCTTCAAAGAAATAATAATAGACAAAAAATACATTATGGTAGCTGCTCGGAATGCCCACGGTAAACAGTTGTCAATCTTGGGGCTGCATCAGCAACACCAACATCAACCGAATTCACAGTCATAGAAGAAATGGAAACCTCGCCCAGAAGCAAGAGATCAAGCTTCATGCCCATGTACAGAGCTAGTGAGAAGGCTCAAAAAGACACAACAATTTGAGTGACTGTTAAGAGACGTGGAAGTGTCTGTGAAATGAGCAGAGCAAGTGAGTGTAGTGGTAGCACATTAAAAAAAGTGTTTGCAGAAAAGAACTAAGAGGCTACCGATGGTGAATTCTTAACATAACCATTTAGTTAAGAAAATTAGGTAACATAAAAATGATCCCTGTAAAAAAATAAATTCGACGTGTACCAGAATTTACACAAAAAAATCATTTGTTTGAGTTTTATTTGACATGCAATACTTTTGACGGGCACCGTATATACATACCATAGTTCTAAGAATAAAATTGTTAAATTTAGCACGAAGAGAATTGGCAAAACGACACCATGTTTTAAAAATACTACCTCTGGAAAGACATTTAATTTAAATCTAAAAAATAATTTTAAATTAGGAAACATCTGATGTATATTTAGACATAATAATGCGTAGATATTGCATCGAACCCAAGCTTATGATCAGGATTACGATTAGGATAAATATGCACCTACAATATGGAATATATGCATGAAAATACCGGAAATATGCACTTTAAATTATAGTTGTTTAAACAAAATAAGACCAGATTTGTTATAAATGATAATGATAATGATAAATACTATACTACACATGGAGATATTTAATGAAACGAAAAGAATTACAACTTATTCGATCTGATTAATTACCTAAAATAAAAATATTTAATAATAAATTAATATTAAATAGAATGAAGATTAAATGTACCTAACTGTTATTATTGCGTTTAGCAATTACGTTTACCTGGGCTATAATCTCTAAAACATTCTAAAAATTGGCGAAAATTATTGGCATTTGGTATTAAAAAGTTATCATGGATCCCTAGAAATGGTTAATCTTAGAAATTAGCAATATTCTACTAAAAATTTAAATAGATATGGTTTTCATGCTATTGTGCTTCGAACGTACTTAAAACTGTTTGAAAATAACAACATTCTATGCAACTTGAAATCAAAATATTTAGAAATATGCAGCAATAATTACCTTCAACATATGCATTTATTGTACGAGGGTTGTTCTTTTTCTGCTGAGCCTACTAAAGTGTACACAATATATTGACAAAACAAATTTTATTTATAATTTTTATAATTTTTTATAAGTATTTCCCTCCACAGTCAATGCATTTTTGCATCCGTGAAAACCAATATTCAAAACATTTTCTCCAATCCTACCGCGTTAGGTTATTTATTTCATTTTTAAATGCGTCAACTGCTTCTTTGGTCGACGTAAAACGTAAACTCCGTAACTTATTCATTACATGTGAAAATAAAAAAAATTATTAGGTGCTAGATCTGGACTATACGGCGAATGACCCATTATTTCAATGTTTTGTGCATTCAAATACCCAGTCGTTTGCGCGTCCGAGCGTTATATTGATGCAAGATGATCCTTCCTCTTGGACGTTTTTCGCGAACATTTTGGAGAACTTAAGGCAAACTCTAGTGAACCATTCAGCATTAACAGCACGACGATCCTCCAGTGCTACAGTGGAAACATGTCCAGTAATTCAAAAAAATATGGAGACCATCTTTCTGTTTCGGCTGTTTTCACGAACAACGTTGGTTGGAGACGATTCGTTCTCAAAGTCCCAAACTGCCGACTGTTGCTTTCTTTCGGGATCATTGCAGTATACGCACATTTTATTACCTGTAATGATGTACACCAACTGAGATGATGCATTGTCAGAGCCATCCAGTGTAGATCCGCACCATGCCACACGGTTTTCTTTTTGAATTGGAATCAAATTGTGGGAAATCCAACGGGCACAAAGCTTACGTACCATCAAATACTTAAGTAAAATGGTGTCAGTTGCTTTCACACCAATCTTTAAAGTTGCATGAATACTCCTGGTAGTAACATACCGGTCCTCTTCAATCATGTTTCGTACAAGATCAATATTCTTTTCGGCCTTTTTGGCCTGGGAATTCGAAAGTTGTCATTTAAGGAAAGTCGAACACGTTAAAATTAACGGTATCATCGCTTTACGGTAGCTAAGGAACACGACTTGTCACCAAACACTCGGTTGATTTCCTCAAAACATTCTTTACGGTTTAAGCCATGAAATTAAGCATGAAATTGTAAAAAATCACAGCTCGATAATGCTCTTTATTCAATTCCATGATTTCCTGGGGAAAGGGTTACTTTAAAATTATGTATGTTTAAAAACCTTCAAGGATATTTGATAACTTTCACTATAATTAAACTTGTAAACAAATACATTAAAATTCCAAGCAAAATTTGTTTAAAAATATCACAGCCTACTAGATAGGCTCAGCGGAAAGAGAAGAGCCCTCGTATGAAACGGTAAAATATGTATTTGCATGTGCATATATGCAAATACGTAAATACATAGATCATGCTCATGATGTCTTTGTTTTCCATTTTAAATTTTTTACTTAGGGAAGATATTTTTACACGTTTTCAAAATTACTTACGCGAAATTTCCTTTCCCAAAAGAGTAAACACTTTTGTTAATATTATCGGGAACCAGCAACAAGCATCGGTTATGACTATGAAAAAAAATCGTATGGCAAATTCAAAATCCTTTATAGGCAGTGAAGTTGCGCGACGTGTTCTCCAGATACTGACGAACATGATACAGTAAACTGTCCCAATGATTAGTAAACTAAAAATGATATATTGTTAGTCTAGTTATGCTGAGGTTTTTTAAATAAGTTATTTTTTATATCTACAGTTGTTTACCTTGTCGCATTTATTCCTAGCATTATTACAGCAGAGTATTTCCATCCAAGAAGATATGGGTCATCAATATATAGTGGAAAGCATAAACCATTTAAGCCATAAAATCTAGTGCTTGAGAAAAATTCTATCACTGGAAAATTAAAAGTGTGTATTTATCCATTAAGCATACTTTCTTTTAATTAAATAAGATCAAACCTTCATACGTTTCTTTCAATTTTCTAATAATAAATAGTGTTAGCAATTGTTAATTAAAAAGTCCCTAATTTTAAGCTAACAGGGTAATAATAACTTATTTTACCTGGAAAAATGGCAAGTCCCGTTCCCACAATCCAGATTGACAGTACCACTATCAAAGCATTATTTAAAGTTATTGAAGAATAATGTCCAAATGGAACAGCAATAAGGAGAAATCTTTCAACAGACATAAAAACCATTAACAATACGGATACTTCTGAGGATACCATTGCCAAAATTCCTGAAAATGTACAAAGCCAAGATGACATCCAGTAGTGAGCCTGGCTGTTGTAAATGTCGCGCAATTTGATGTCTTGGAATCCAATAATTAATAAGTATATGCCCATCAGAAAGTCACTTGCTATAAATAAATACTCTATTAACTATAACATGCTTCAATTATTTACATTCATTCAATGGTAGACGAATTTTGTCGTTAGTATTCGCAAGTTTAGAATTTTCTGCAAATAATTTATATGATAAATGTTAGACAATTGTGACAAGATGTGTTTATCTTGTTGTCGAATAAATATAGTATTCTATGATTCTGTCTAGAGCAATGATTCTCAAAGTGTTAGTCGCGATATCCTGGGTATTGCCATATAGGGTTAGGGGGGTCGTGGGAAGATTTGAAAAATGACAAAATGCCTTATTAAGACATCTATTCTTGCATTTCACAAAGTTAGCAATAATAAATCAAACATAAAATATTAAAATTTTCAGTAAATGCGAGTACCTAACCATAAAAACAAGTTGCAAAGTAAATACATTAATGCGATATACGTGCCTGTTCTTCAGAAACTAGCTTTTGAAATCTGGGCTATGTATTCGATACACACACAATAATATCACTTTCAAGTTCGAGGCGATTTTTTACTTTTGTTTTGATAGCAATTATGGACGAGAAATTTAATTCGCACAAATATGATGTAGCAAATGGCATCAAATACTTCTACAGCTTTATCCGCAAGCTCCGCGTATTCTGGCATTCGTTTGGTATAACGTTGGTCCAATCTCTGCTATGTGAAACGAACGAATTTCTACATTCTATTACATGATATTTCAATAAATTTCTCTATAATGTTTGTCGCAATGTCAGCTTGTTCAACGGAATTGTTTAAAAACCAGTATCCATCTGTGATTATCACAACTGTTCTGAATTGCTTTGGAGAAATAGTCAATGAGCTGTTGTATCAAATTGTGCAATCTAACTTACATATCTGCAAAGACGTGCTCAGAGTTTGTCATATTATCATCCCTAACTAAGTTTTCCATGTGTTCTTGAACGCACTGGATCGAATCAAACTTCTTTTTTCTAATTCAAGCCGAACAGAAATCAATTTTCTTCATAAATCCATTGACATTGTCCGTGGCTGTTATTATGTCAATATCGCGGCTTTGCAAGCTACTATTTAGAGCGTCTATGTGCTTGAAAATATCAGCAAAGAAAGCCAGTCGAAGAAGCCAAAGGGAATTGGAAAATATGTGCTCATCTTCCTGCTTTTTATCTTGCAGGTATACGTCAAAACATCCGTTTGTAACTGGAAAACTCTTTTCAAGACATTACTCCTCGAAAGCCATCTTAGTTCCGTGTGATAAAGAAGACATGCATATAAAGAACCAATATATTCACAAATTTTTCGAATAATATGAGTCTGCAATGCTTTTCCCTTCATTCCACTTTAATGACTATAGGTTACAAGTGGTATAAATTGAGTGCAGTTAGAAATCTATGTGGATTCGTCCATCTGTAATGAGATGTACATGCACTTCTTAATATTTTCAACAACTTATGTTCGAATGTGGTCTGGCAGACCACATTCGAACATAAGTTGTCGCTTATTCTTCTGTGGATATTATTATTAGATAGGTGTATTGCGTTCACCTTGGTAGCTTGTTTTTCACTAACCATTATTTGTACCATTTCAACAGCTGCTGGTAAAATCAAAACGTCAGCAATTGTATGTGGCTTACTGGTTTTTGCAATGCGAAATGCAACGCGATAACTTGATAGTGGTGCTTCTTCATTAGTAGTGGTTGCTGACGTAAAAGTGGCATGGCTCTTGTGGTGGGAGTTTAACTTTCTTTCAAAGAATTTCACAGGCTTTTTTTTTGTCTGGATGTTTGGTATTTAAATGTCGAAATAGCTTTAATGGCTTCATACTTTCTCTTGACAACACTTCGCGACAAAGTACGCACCTGGATTTCGGAGAAATAACGGTAAATCAGATTTGAAATATTCATCATTGTACAATCTCTTTTTCTATGTATTCTTGTCACTGCCAGACGTGGA
>JABXWE010013381.1:0-40465 GCA_014611495.1 Limonius californicus
TACGTACATACGTACCCACCCACAGACAGACATTTTTTAAAAACCACTTTTTTGGGTTCCTAGAGACCCAAAACGGATATATCCGGTAAAATCTCGATTTCGAAAATTTTCATGATTTCAATACTTACCCTATACCTATAAGGTATGGGAAAGTAAAAATCCATAAATCGTCGATGGAGAGCAGTACTATGATAGGACCTATGTGATGTGAGTAGCTAAAGATAGGAACCGTTTTGCCGAGAAAATTCCCGAACACCATAAAGGCACGAATAATGTAGATTGCGGTAAAATGAATGTCCTCGGAGGTGTAAATGAAAATATATAACCCTTCTCATGATTTTAACTGTAATAATATTATACGTAATTAAAAGTAATTCCTAGTTTTGTACGCGTAAATTAATAATGATTGCAAATCTGTGCCGATTTGATATTCAGATCAAAAATTATGTAAATGCATAAGCTATCATATGCCATTTTCAAATTTATTTGCAAAGCCTTCATTAGGGATGTAATTTCAACCCCTCCTATAATCAAGAATTATCGGTCAAGGGAAATCTGCGCCGATTTAAAATTTTACTCTAAAAATTATGTAAATGCAAAACGAGAACCGCAAGAAGTGATATAACCTGTAGCTACGTAACAATTTTGTTTCAAACCTTACCTTTTTTCTTTTAACGTTGAATTGAAAGCATGAAGAAAATAGATTGCGGTAAAAATGAATGCTCTTACGGGAAAACAAGTCCTGTAACCTGTGGTATATCCCTTGTCAAGATATTAACTAATAATTTGTAGTTTTCTACGCGTAAATTATTAATAATTACAAAACTGTGCCAAAAAATTATGTAAATCCATGAACTATCATACGCCACTTTCAAATTTACTTGCAAAGCCTTCCTTGGGGTTGTAATTTTACTCCCTCGTATAATAATCAAGAATTACTGGTGAAGGGAAACCTGTATATCTGTAAATCCATAAACTATCATATGCCAAATTAACATATAAGAACATATTAACATGGAACAAAATATTAATCTGCTACAATATTTACAGATAATAAATAGTGTTTTGTCGGTTGGTATCGAACTAGTTCAAGATGATTGTTATGAATTTTTTAACTATATTTGGGAAATCATTGACATTATATTTCCCGAAAACATTTATTTTTGTATGGCAAATATCAGTTAAAGTAAGTAATTAAATATTGCGAGAACTGGGATTATACTCTTTCAAACTCCTAACACTTACGATTTTTTCTGTTTGTCATGAAACCCCGAAAAGTAAGCCGCAAGAGCAATCGTTCAAGATTAGTTCGAAATCATGTTTAATAAAGTGGATAATGAAATAAATACCTACAAATTTTAATAAAGCTATTTAGCAAAAATAACCGATTCTAGATCGTAAGAAGGTATAGCAATTTACAAACTAAAATGTGCTCTCTAGAGCTACGAAGCAGAATTTTGTATTTGTAAAAATATTGTGGATCATTTCTATAACAGTAAGGATTTAGACAACATTGCTGAATTTTCTAGAAACTTATGTGCGTGGCTACAGAGCGGATTAACGAAAATATCCATTAGCGAGCAATGTATGATGGTATAAGCGATGTTTTTGAAAATGTTCTCTTCATTTTCTTACAGACGGCGTATATGTATAACTATTTAAGAACATTAAAAATGCCTACAGCTACAGCTAATGTAACAAAAGGGGGCTTAAGCACAATAAAGTACTAAAAGTCTCTTATTTTAATACGTCCGCTTCCTAACATAGCTGTCTAGGGGTGTCCACAAATATCACCAAACCTTCCTCTAAAGAGAGGTTTACACGCTCGAACAGTAAAAAAAACACTCACATAGAGAAGTCTTGTGTCTTTGGAACGCCTTCCAACGCCGTGGGACCTACCTTATTTATCTGCGTTGTTTTCTTCTTCATGTAGTCCCTCGTATTCCCTCCATTGCCACGATACCAACTCTATAGAAACATAAAAATCAAATATAATTGAACAGTCAGTATCCACAAGAATGAAATCGTAGGAATCCTCGAGGAAACAACATTGGGGTGACTAATTAGTTACAGACTTCATTCAAACGAATTTCTTACAAATATTGTTCATACATTTCAGAGTATGGTGCAGTACCTAAAATCAAATTTGTAGCCACAACACAACAGAAAAGTTATAGGGTCGTCTCTTTTACATACGTATCACCAGCAATGTTGGTGTAGTGGATTGAAATATATTCTGGGGAAAATCGGTGCAATTTTGAAATACCCTGTGGTTTTACCATTTTTACTTATTCCCAGCAACATCATGAAGTTAGCATGCCTTGTATGTAATACTATGAATATCAGTGAATTGAATGATTTTGGAAAATATGAGTACAATTTTGATATATTGTGTTGTTACCAATAGGATCATAAGCCTATAAACAATTGATAAGAATAAGTTATGTTTTACCTGCAAGTAGACTGGATTTGGTCTTCCCGAACGGTCTGGACGAATGGAAAACAGACAGAACCATGACAAGCACTATCACACATCTTACACTATCAAACACTTTACTGAAACTGTTATTATTTCCTGCACTTCATAAGTATGGGGTGTGTATAACCAATCGGTAACATAATGTTGCGAAACGATATTAGTCGAGAACTGCAAGAAATTATTTAACCTGTAGCAGCGTAACAGTTTCGATTCAAGTCTTATCTGTACTTTTTTACCAAAACATTTGAATTATAAAACATAACTTAGATTATTATTAGCATTACGCCTGGAATTAACACTATAAAATGCAATTCAGCCTTCAATTCACTGTAAGGTGTTTTAATGTACAAGGATTTGTAATTATTATAAAATTAGGTTCCAATTGATTTTTAAACAATTGTGAAGCACTTGTAATTTTTTATTATTATAGGAAGGGTTAAAATTACAACCCCAATGAAGGCATTGCAAGTAAATCTGTAAGTCGCATATGATAGCTTATGCATTTACATAGTTTTTTATCTGAATATCAAATCGGCACAGATTCGCAATTATTATTAATTTACGCTTACAAGACTAGGAATTTTTTTTAATTACGTATAATATTATTACTGTAAAATTATTATTATTAAAATCGTGAGAAGGCTTATACCGACAAGGAACACGACGTATTTTCATTTATACCCGTGAGAGCATTCATTTTTGGGCAATCCACTTTTTCTCGTGCCTTTATGGTGTTCGGGAATTTTCGGCCAAACGGTTGCTATCTTTAGTTACTCACTTCACATAGGTTATGATAGGTTTCAATAGTGAAAACTGGACTTAAGCCCGGCACAACCGCTCCGTTTTGCATATCATTTTGCTTGTACAAACTTAAGTCGTACGGCAAGACGGAACTGGAAATATTCCACTAACAATTCAGCCTTTTCTATAAATTTGCATTTAGTTTTAAATAATGAACATGGCTGACGAGTTGTTGCTGCGCGCGATTGTTGTTGCTATTGCAGCAAAAAAGAAGAAAACAAATAAAAAATTATAGCCAGCATTTTTTTTTCTGTTTGTCAGAATATTCTTTCGGTTTTACTTTCCATAGACATGAATTTTCTCTGTATACACTTACAAATTCTGTTAAAAAATCTCGCGAGATTAATCGTAAATCCGACATTTTTATATACTCATTGCACAATGAATTTTATTTCAAATTTGGGAGACAAAATAAGCAGCATACTGGAAGATTTTTAAAAAGATTGATAGCAAGCCGCGCAGCCACCTAGACATTGCGACTTATATAGTTAAATATGCTTGTAATCGCAGATAAATTTCAATCAAGCCAGACAATTGTCTGCACAGATTTAATAAATCTGCCGACTTGTCGACACTAAGGCGGGCTACACACATGCATGCAAATCCGCCGACTTGGCTTGTCAAGCTAAGTTTGACGAAAAGTCGGTTTAAAATCGGAGCCTCCACACGTACCAACTTTCAAGCTTTCTCCAAGTAATTTAAGCAGTCTCTTCTATCAGTATTTACTGTTGGTGCTTCTGAACTGGGTTGCAGTTATTATATAGACAGTTTTCTTTGATAAAAATGGTGTCCGATGATGTATTAATTGCGACTGCTGTTGCATTGTATGTGAAGAGTGGATCGAAAAAACGATCACGATGGACGAAAGACTGGTTACAAAAGAGAACTCGATATTCTCATTCGAGCTTAATTGAAGAATTACGACTGGAGCCCATTTACTGGCTGAATTATCTTAGAATGGATGCCACTACTTACGAAGAATTACTATGTTGTGGTGCACCACTAATTAAAAAGAAATAACAATGTGGGAGTTTCTGGTGAGATTTCCACATTGTGCTTCGAAAATGCCATCATTTATAATTTTGGTGAGATAAATCCCTTGCTCCTTACTTAATTTCCTCATCTGCTCAGCGATATGACGTCCAAAATTATCAAATTCCAAAAGTTTTTCGTTTGGCTTTTGTAATTTTTTTGCTACAATATCTAACACTATCCGCTTTTCTAATTCTTTTCGGCGTTTCCCTTCGCGACGGCGGTTTTGCCACTGATGAGGAGCTAGAAGCCACCGGCGAATTAACATCCAATTCAATATCTTCGGCGGGCGTATGATCTTCCTCAGTAAAGCTGGATTGGGTATTTTGTCCCTATTGAAAATATGAACTTAAGTGGAAAATATAGGATATCACTTAATAATTTAATACACTTCATTTACAGTTTCCTAATACAGAAGAAGATTGGAAAAACATTGCTGACGAGTTTAATTCGAGGTGGCAATTTCCAAATTGTCTCGGGGCAATTGATAGGAAGCATATTAATGTTATCCCACCAAAAGGAAGCGGTTCATATTACTTCAATTATAAAAATAGGAACAGCATTGTGTTAATGGCGATAGCTAATGCTAACTATGAATTTATTTTGTGTGATATTGGTACCAATGAAAGAGTCTCTGACGGTGGGGTGATACGAAATACTGTTTTTTTTTATAAAAAACTATTGGCAGACGAATTAAACATACCAAAGGTTCCAAATGGCTCATTACCGTATGTATTTGTTGCTGACGAAGCGTTGCACTTCGTCCTGACATGCTGAAGCCATGTAGCCAAAAAGAATTAAACATACAAAGAAGAATCTTTAACTACCACCTTAGCAGAGCTAGAAGAATTACAGAAAGTGCCTTTGGAATACTGGCCGCTCGCTTTAGAATTTTTTATACTGATATTAATTTAAAATTTGAACCTGTCACTACATGCCACCTGAAGTTATACATCAAGAAGACACTGAAAATGGGACCTTGATTCCTGGATTAACATCGGATAATATTTTTGATAATTTACAAAGAACACCCGGAAATGTCCCAGTTGACGCAGAAGTCGTCCGACAAACATTTTTAGAATATTTTAATGGAGAGGGTGCAGTAGAGTGGCAAGATCGCATGATAGCGAAAAATGGATAGTAATACAATTTTGCTGTACCATCGAATTAACTGATAATAACAGTAATGTTGTATAGGTTTTTAAAACATAAATATATTTTAATTACCTCTGCATCCTCTGAATCCTGTGTATTATTTATCTCTTCTTCATCTAGATTGGACACTAACTGCCTCAGTGCATCTTGATTTATTAAAAAAAGCAATAAATTATAGTACCAAAGAGTTGGTACATATATGTCATCGGTTGCAGTTCCGGACTTTTCGGATACGATGACCTTGCGGTGTTCTTTCCGGAAACATGTTCTAAGGGAATTAATTTTTTTCAAAACACTTTCTTTAGTCGCGTTTTGTTCAACGTCGCGTAATTTTTTAATAAGTTCTTCGTACCTATGCGACATTCTTTTTTAACTTATTGCTGTAATCTTTTGATTTAATTTGCCATAAACACGGATTTTCTTGATAAAGTTCTATAAACTCCGCCAAAAACTCTCTAGACAAATATCTTAAATCAGCCATAATAACTTTATTAAAATATAAATGAAACCACAGATGCAAATGCACTCCTCACAGTTGATGCAAATACTGATTCAAAAAGTGCAAAAGTCTGCCGACTTGCCAGATTCGCATACACATGTTTCAACTTGCCGGCCAATTTAACTGTACGCAATAGGTTTTGTCCGATTTGCTGCATGCCCAACTTCTAGTTCAACTCAAGCTTGGACTTGCACTACACACGCACAGGCAAGTCTGTGCATGCAAAGTCTTCCGACTTGCATGCATGTGTGTAGCCCGCCTAACGCAGCGATAAGGCTTACAACTTACGTTTCTACAAGCAAAATGATATGCAAAACTGAGCGGCTGTGCCAGCTTATACCCACTAGTACTGCTCTCAAGCCACAAAATCTTCTAAGCACCGTGTTTCGCGAGAACCTTATTGGGTGATTTAAATTGGCCACCTGGAAGTCCTGACTTTACATTACCAAACTTGTATCGAACTTTTTTAAATTTAAATAAAGCATGCTGCAACTTCGCACATTGAACTCCTAAAAAAGATAATTACTCAAAGAAGTTAGGTTAATTGACGTTTGATTAATCCCAATGAATTTATGCAGATTCTACTAAAAGGTTAAAACAGTTATATTTACTAAACAGTTCTGAAACTAAAGTATATCATTTTTATTACAAAAATACATTCTTACACTTAGGGCCAATTCCACCAGCTCTGATTAAAGAGTTGGTTAAGTAATCGTGGTTAAAAATTTAACCAAGAATTTAACCGGCATTAACAGAATAGCGTTCCACCATGCATTTTGTACCTATGATTAAGTGTAATGATCCGTCTCCTCGTAAACACGACGTTGGTTTGCGATAGCTAAGCTGATTGGTCGACAGAAGGTCACGTGAAATTTTTGGCGGAAATTCAAAACTGGAAAAACAATAACCTCACTCGGTTCTACTTGCTTGCAGTGAATATCGCGCTTTTTCCTCGTGCTTTTTATTGTTTTCATCGTGTTTTTATAGTTTTGTGTATTTGTATGAAAGTTTCGCGTGCGTGTGTCTGTATATACGCACTATTTTTTTTGGTACCTAGTAGCTAGCAAAGTTTCGCGTGTGTGTGTGTGTATAATTTAGTTTTAAATATAATATAATATAGACAATTTTTAAATGGGTGACGTAAAACCAACACTTCCGTAAGTAGTTTTGACTAATTAACACATGTTTTCGAAAAAGATTGGGTGATAGCACGTGCAAGAATAAAATCGTAAAAGCTCCACGTTTTTCCATAAAAATTAGTTATTGTCTTACAGTCTGCAAAAAAACGTGAAAATGAGAAAATTGTCTACAGTAGTTATTTGTAGACGAAACCGTCTAAAAAATCAAGGTCGTCGTACTCTTCAGAGTGATCTGGTCTCGGATTTATCACACGCGGTATTCTGTTTATTAAATTCACGATATCTTCATCATCTGATGATGACAGAATATTATCGTAAAACATGCTCGCAAAGTAAAAGAAGCAACGAGATAAATAAGACCAATAACAAATAACTGCTTTTGAGGTTAGTTATTCAAGCTGTCAACTTTTGCTTCAGCTGATGCAAACAAAATGCGCACGCGTGTCGCTTTAATCATGTTTAACTCGATGTAACCGGCCAAAAGTGGGCGATTAGTTTAAAGGCTGGTTAACTTGCGTTAACCATGATCAAATAGATGGTGGAACACTGATCTTTGGTAAACCTGTACTAACCGACATTAAAATCCTTAATCAGAGCTGGTGGAACTGGCCCTTAAACAAAGTTAACAAATTCTAACTACAACAGTTATTATCTGCTTAAAAAAGCCAAGTCAAAAATAATTAGACATGTATACCCTGCTAACGATGGTATTTTACTGCTTATTTTTTTAAAGAAGTTCTCAATCGTTTGTTTTGTTTTTTAAATGTTATTTGATATTGTGCGTAAAACCCTTTTTTTAATTAAATATTTAGTCGCCTCTACAATTTGAATAAAAAATACTACTTCAATAATTCCAGTTACAGTAGAATGCCACACACTAAAGGATTGTTTAAATTCCATTGGTAAAATTTTTTACCGGTTGGTATTAACCTACTAAATACTGGCTCAAATTCAAGTTTTTAGGCGATGATTGTATAATAGCATATTTTTTTGTAACCCATGGTAATCTCATTGCAAACTATCCTATCTCTTTGAGTAACCCTGTATAGAAATAAAAGTGTATGATATATCTAGCAAAATAGTGATTTGTTTAAAAAAATCCCCTTTAAGCGGTTGAGAGGGGCAGGGGGTACCTCTAGGTTGGCGTAAACCTATTAAATGTTCAGGCAAATGAAAAATAAATATAATTTTCTACCAAGCTACTGACGTCTTCACAACAAAATAGTAACACTACTAAAATTCCTTGTCAATATATTGCACAAAAGGCCTTCCCATTTACATGGGCTAAAACAAAAAATAAACATATTACATCTTGGGGCCTTTATAGGAGGTGAAACCTCCTATTATGGGCATTCCCTATAAGCGGACACTTCCTATAAACGGACACATTTCGTAGAACCAATGTTCCTCTATTATTAACATATGTTAAATAGCCTCTTTTAACCGGACCCTCTAATACACGAACACGGACAGTTCATAAGTCTTATTTTTAGGAAAAACTGCCCCCCTTAACAGGACATCTAATTTGCGCATATTATATTAGGTCCCCGTCCTGGTGAAATTTAATACTAGTACTTCCTGTTATAAATATTTGAGCCTTATCACGGTTTTCGCAGAACTAATTTCAACGTTGTATTTCTTTACTGTAGTTTGTTTGTAAAATGCCGAACTGATTTATTAGTTTTATAAATTCGGATTTATATTAAGCAGTTTAACTGCGGTGTTCGTAGGCAATAATTATTTATAATTATAATTATTGTAGCTATGTTCAATAAAATACACTTTTCTGTATGTTTTAATAATTTTTGTGTTCTCTCTTAAACGGACACCTCCTATACCCGGACATGATTGTTTCTTTTAAGCGGACGCCTTCAATAAACGGACAAAAAGTGTGGAACCTTAGGTGTCCGCTTATTGGAGACTTCACTGTATATATAACATCCTACATTAAAACTTGTAACTTACTATGTGTTAATATCATTTTATTTTTATTTATTTTATGTTTCTGTTTTTATAGTGTCCCACAGTAATTACCAAGGGGGCCCAGGGGACTTGCCCATGGGATCAACGAAAGAACAAACAATAATGTGGCAGCAAAACTCCTACATGGGTGATTCTGGAATACATTCGGGTGCTGCAACTCAAGTGCCATCATTGAGTGGCAAAGAAGATGAAGAAATGGACTTGTTTGATCTCGACCAAGGATTTACGCAGCAATTTACTCAAGATCAAGTTGACGGTAAGTCGCCCAGGGAGCCAATTGTAAGTTCAGGAATCTTAAAATTTGTTTGCAATTGAAAATTTCCAGAAATGAACAACCAGTTGAACCAGACTCGTTCCCAGCGAGTCCGTGCAGCAATGTTCCCCGAAACCCTCGAGGAAGGGATCGAGATCCCTTCTACCCAATTTGACCCACAGCATCAGACTGCAGTTCAGCGCTTGTCAGAGCCAAGCCAGATGTTGAAGCATGCCGTTGTTAACCTAATAAACTACCAAGATGACGCTGATCTTGCTACTAGGGCTATACCTGAGTTGATCAAACTGTTGAATGATGAAGATCAGGTGGTAGTGTCCCAGGCAGCCATGATGGTTCATCAATTATCGAAGAAAGAAGCATCCCGGCATGCCATCATGAACAGCCCGCAGATGGTAGCAGCGTTGGTTCGAGCCATCTCCAATTCCAATGATTTGGAAACCACAAAGGGGGCCGTCGGTACCTTGCACAAATTATCACACCATCGACAAGGTTTGCTGGCTATTTTCAAGAGCGGTGGAATACCAGCCCTTGTTAAACTGCTCAGCTCACCCGTCGAAAGTGTGCTGTTCTATGCAATTACCACTTTGCATAATTTACTATTGCACCAAGACGGCTCAAAGATGGCCGTGCGCTTGGCAGGAGGCTTGCAGAAGATGGTCGCTCTATTGCAGAGGAACAATGTTAAATTCCTAGCAATTGTCACAGATTGCTTGCAAATTTTAGCCTATGGCAACCAAGAAAGTAAACTTATTATTCTTGCTTCCCAAGGACCCATCGAGCTCGTTAGAATTATGCGCTCTTATGACTACGAGAAGCTACTGTGGACTACTTCAAGGGTTTTGAAGGTAAAATATGAATTTAAAGTTTTTTTGATGTAACTTCTTGTTCTCTTGTCTCTAGCTTGATAACCCGCAGGTGGGTTTTAGCTTGCTCCAGGCTTTTCTATTTAGGCACTTATTTTTTTATATCACTATCACTCATTTCTTTGGTGGTTTTCTCCTTGTTCTATTTGGTTTCGAATCTGTTTTACATCTTACCGCTTTGTCGTTTTTATGTTACTGCTGGTGTTATATTTATAAGCATTTTAGTCATATTAAATTCAAATCCAACATCAGCAATATTAGGTGATATGTGATAATATCAGGTATTTACAGTCCATTGTACTTGTATTAAAATTGTATTTCAAACCCTATAGATTATTTCCATATATGTAAAATAAGTTTTGTTACATAAAAAAGATTTCAGATATTTGAAGCAGATTTATCTAAAATGTAATTTTATGTACATGAAATACATTTATGCGGTTGAAAACAGGTTTCAGATGTCTAAAAACGTTCTAAAACTTCTAAAATAGATTTCAGATGCCTAAAATTCAATTGTACACTTCAGTTTATACCCCAACAAATGTAATTTCATATATCTGAAATTTATTTTATTGCCAAAATTATATTTCAAATACCTACCAGAAATCCTTGCGTTAAAAACAATTTTACTCCTGAAAATGTAACTTTTTGCTCATGAGATATATTTACAAGGATTAAAGTAAATTTCAGATATCTAAAATACATTTTAAATATCTAGAATAGATTTGATCACCATGTAGGTCAACAATCAACCTTAATATGGGGTAGGCCCTTGCCCAACAATGGGATGTTGTGGACTAATAAAAAAAATGGAATATATGTAGTTAAATGCAATTGTACCTATCAATACTGCAATTTCATAAATCAAAAATATGTTTTTCTTACATAAATTAGAAGCAATTGGATAAAAAACTGAAAGAATTTGCTAACATAAGAAGAAAAAATAGTAAGAGCATCTAATGGCCATTTTGGGTGAATCCCCATTTACTTTATGCCAATATCATGCCTACCAGATTAGATAGAAATAAAAACTTGAATAATTCAACTGTTTCTAATGAAAAAGTAAAAATATTTCTGAAAATATCGATTTTAGACATAGGACAATATTTATAGAAATTGTTGAGAAATAACATTCGAATTGAAAAATGTAATAATATACATAGTGTTCCATTTGAAAAAATTGAGAAAATGCTCTTTGAAATAAATTAAGTTTTGCGTTGGCGTAAAAAACACCATGTATAATAAAATTAATATTTGATGGTTGTGTCATTTTAGTATACCACTTGGTTACATAATTCTGAAATATGTATTTTTAATTAAATGTAATACTCGTGCAGGAAATTAATTTGTTAAACCGTGGGCCGACCAAAATTATCACATTTTTTAGATAAACTCGGCAACGTCTCGTTCAAAATAAAAAAACAGGAGCTCGTTTAATAGATAATTTAATGCTGAATTCAATATTTAAAAAATAATACCTCGAAGATACTCCACTGTAACCAATCCTGTATATTTAAAAGTGTTTTTATAATGTGCACACGGGTACATCACTTTGAAAAAAATTCCCAAATCATTTTAATAATGCCAATACTGACGCACTAATGGGCAACCCTGTATATTATATTTAATTTCTTAAAAGCATTTATACTGTTTATTTTTTGTATTCCTGGTATGTGTGATACAGTTTTGAATTACAAACTCCATAATAATAGTTCCATAAGTAAAACTACCATAGTATACATACCATTTACTATTATTATTAATCCTGTCCATTCCATGAAGGAATATAGGGCGCTTTCGCCATATACACTAGCGCTTTTAGATTTACGGGTGCTAGTCCTGGATTTCTTTTACTTCTTCATATATCCTTTGTGTAGTTCCAGTTGGTTTGTTCTAGTTTAAGTATTTGTATCTTTTTTCACTGTGTCACACATATCTTGCACTAAACTCTATTTGTTGAGCATTGAGCTAGAACGTAAACAAACGCTTGACAGGTGCGTTAATTTACCGGATGCGTATTTACGTAATATTCCTTGCGTTTCTAAATTAACGTTCGCGCCGTCAGAATTATTTTTTAGAAGAATTGGTGGTTCTGAAAAGAACCATTTTTTTAAATAAAGGTGTTTTATGGACATCTGCATTACAAATATCGACGTAAAAACAATACGCTGTTAACTCTGGGAGATTTTGGCGAATACAAAGTTTTAGTATCCCGAAACTCCTTTAAAATTCTTTTTACTGTTGCAACACTAACACCCACTGTTTTAGCAACAAATTGTACAATGCCAGCCGGTAAAATCTCAGGATTTTCTTCTAATGTCGAATTATACTATTTTACTATTAATTGTTTTTCATTTAAAGTAGTAGGACATCCCTTACGATTACTCGATTCTAGAACAACTTGCTCCATTTTAGGAAAATAAGCACAAACGCTCCGAAAACCGATAAGCACTTTTCAAAAGCACACAAACTTAACCCTGTAATTACGAGTGCAAAGTAAAGGTTTTGAGCGTCAATTACTCCTTAAGTAATGAGGCGTTAGCGTTCTCTAGCGTAGACCAATCACAGCGCGCGCTCGGGTGAGTCAAACACGTGCGTTTATTAACGTTCTAGCTCAATGCTCAACAAATAGAGTTTAGAGTCTTCCATTGGTCTCTACATTCTTGCGCTGTGTATCCTCTCCATACTATTGGCGGACTTCCTTGTTTCCCTTTGCCTCTTATGGTATACTCTAGTACTTGTTTCGTAATGTCAGTGTTTGGTTTCCTAAGAGTGTGTCCTAGCCATTTCCACTTCCTTCTTTTTATGTCTGTACTAATTGGTGACTGTTTAGTTCTCTCCCAAAGATGTTTATTTGAGATTGTAGATGGCCAGTATATGTTTAGAATTTTTCTTAGGCATTTATTTATAAATGTTTGTAAATATTTGATTTGTTTTTTATTTAATGACTGTAATAGTCCGGCCTGGTGCCGGGTAAACTCAGAGCCAGGGCTCACTGGGAATACAATTATTTATCGGATTAACAGTTTTATTCCTATTTATTTACAATTCTACCTTAAATTAAAATACTGTATGTAAATATACAATATACAATAATAAAACTAAAATACTGGATTCAAATACCTATATACAATAATAAAACTAAAATACGGTGTTCTAAAACGAAAATTGAAGCTGCCTTGGCTCGGCCCTGGAATGCAGGCGATTTCAACTCGGACCGCGCGGGTCAGCGAATAGGGGCTCGAGGTAGTAGTGTTGCGGCCAGCTGGAGTGCACGCTCGCCTCTCTGAAGGCCAATCAGCTGTTAACAACTAAAAATTTTTATTATTACAATGGAAGAAACGGGGTTACTCGCAGCAACGGGAATTCTCGCAGCTCCCTTGAACTCGTTTTTGTCGATTACCTAGCAATGTATGTAATTCGTTCCGGGTACCTATAACTGGAATAAAAGTGATATGAATTTTCCGCCGTTGCAGTGGCCCTCGCCGGTCTCAATCGCGGCGCTGTGGAATGTTCGTGTTTTCGCCAGTATTGTGTAGTCGTTTAGAATTATTAAAGCGGGCACTAATTGAAAGCACGGGTCGCCCCAGTCTAACAAAATAGTGTTGCGATATTCGTAGTAAATTCTTTAAACCACTTTCAATGCGGTGTCTTCCAGGTCAGGAGAAAATACGTTTTAAATGTTCGGGAAAATTAAAGGCAGGCCTCCACTAAATGAAAGCTCGGGTTTCCCCAGTCTAACAAAATAGTGTGGAACGGAAATCATTAACAGGATTATCCTGTCAAAGAGCGGGTTTCCACAGTCTAAGTCAGGGTGAACGGAAAGTAATTAATGGATTAAACTGTCAAAGCGCTGGTCACCCCAGGCTAATTCAGTGTTGAATGGATTTCTAGGATTTTCAGGTATGCGGTGAACTGGATTTAGTTACAGGATTCGGTTAGTAAGTTCAGGTTACTGGACTGGCTTTAGACTGGTCTTAAAAGTTTTCGGTTTCGGACTGGTTTCTAGGCTGGACTTCCTTCTCCGGTCTTCGGCTGGACTTCTTCCTCTCGACCTTGACTCAAGAGTTTATGAATTTTCCTCAAAAATAAATTTTTATATTGATGGTCCGGCTGATCTCACTCGTTTTGGCGTCGTGTCGGGACGGGTAGGGAGTGGGAAGGCTCATCGGTTTGCGACTACCAGCGCCTTTCCGGTGAAATAATAACGCGAAAAGTTTCTAAATAAATTCAAAACGCGTTCTGGCCGGAAACTTCGTTACATGACCATGCTTTGGTTATTTCGTAAACCGTTTTTGATGTTGTTTGACCCTGCTGCTCGTTCAGCCTTCTCTATGAATTTCTTCTGTTGGTTTCTCTTATCTCTCCTAGCACCCTTTTTGATTTCTTTATCCTTTTCCCTATATAATTTGCTTAACCTCTTTTTTTTATTGTACTGTCGTTCACTTTGTATTCTCAAATTCATTTTTCTTTGCTCTTCAATTAACCTCCATATTTCATTCGACATCCATTCTCTGATTTGGCCCTTTCTTAAGCCTATTGTTTCTGTCGCAGTCTCAGTAATCGCGGTCGTGTAGCTTTCCCAGATTTTAGCAATACTTAAATTATTTATCTCCCATATCTCCAAGTTTTAGTTGTAGCTTTCGTTGAAAGTCCTTCTGCTCCTCTTCATTTCTAAACTATTGTGTATTATACTTTATTCTGAAGTGTCTTGTTTTTTTAATTGCTTTTAGTTTTATTTTAAATTTGCATGGTCGGATTGTACGTCGACTCCCCATCGCTCTTACATCTAAGAGGCTTCTTCTAAATCTTCTATCCATAGCTATGTGGTTAATTTGATTTCTAATATTGTCTTCCGGTGGTTTCCAGGTAACCTTATGTATTAACTTGTGTTTGAAAGTACTGCCTCCAATCATCAAATTATTTAATGCACAGAAGTTAGCAAATAGTTCCATTTCTGTTTATCTTCCCGACCCCTTCCTTTCCCATAATTTCTTCCTTTCCTTTGTTATCATTCCCTATCTTTGCGTTTAAATCCCCCAAAATAATTTGAGTTGGATGGGGTTATAGAATAGATACCATAGCATACTATAACTATATGTTTATTTTCTCATTTAGGTTCTATCAGTATGTTCGAGCAACAAACCAGCAATTGTAGAAGCAGGTGGCATGCAAGCCCTAGCAATGCACCTTGGTAATCCCAGTCAGCGTCTGGTGCAGAACTGTCTGTGGACTCTGCGAAATCTCTCCGATGCAGCCACAAAAGTGGACGGTCTTGAAGGTTTGCTTCAGTCCCTGGTGCAAGTTCTTGCATCGTCCGATGTCAACGTCGTGACCTGTGCTGCCGGCATCCTATCCAATTTGACTTGCAACAATCAGCGCAATAAAGTGACCGTTTGCCAAGTGGGTGGAGTGGACGCCCTTGTGCGCACCATCATCAGCGCCGGGGATCGCGAGGAGATAACCGAGCCGGCTGTGTGTGCCCTGCGTCATCTCACTTCGCGCCATGTCGAAGCTGAAATGGCTCAGAATGCAGTGAGGTTGAATTACGGTATACAGGTGATCGTGAAGTTGCTCAATCCACCGTCACGTTGGCCTCTGGTGAAGGCTGTTATTGGGCTGATACGGAATTTGGCTCTGTGTGCAGCCAATCACGCGCCGCTACGCGAACACGGTGCTATTCATCATCTTGTACAGCTGTTAATGAGAGCTTTCCAAGATACACAAAGAGTAAGTTTTAGTAAAATATGCAATATTTGCTTTCCAAGTTTATTATTATTTAAAATAGTTTGTATTTCAATAATTCTTATTACTTAATGATTTTTTTAAACCCGGAGGAATAATAGTAAGTTTTGAAAAAAGAAAGACAACAAAACCATAGATTAATTTACTACACATTCTATATGAATCTTTTTGAAATACATGGCAAATAGGATCAGGTTAAATAAATGTTGAAGAAGAATATAAAGCATTTATTCAGAAAACTATCATTTTAAAAACACAGAAGGAAAAATAGACATTTGTGCCATAACATTTTTACAAATCTAGTTTGCGTAATGTTAATAAGATATAGTAAAATCGAGAGTAAAATTTATTTTAAATGAGGGTTATGGGATTAGGCGTCCCAACCTTAAAACGGGATAAGTAGAGACACTCCCTTGGTTTTTTTTGTAGCATTAGTTAAATGGTACAAAAAGGCCGAAGGAGTGTCTAGTTATCTCTTTTTAAGGCTGGGACGTCTAATCCCATAGCCCTTATTTTAAAATAATTTGACTATGTGGACTTATTCATTTAGCATGGAACACAAAACATAGGAGAATACATTATTTGCAATCTATATTTAAAAATTATGACAATATCGGTGTTAAATTTAAATTCTATAAACCAATGTAACCAAACTTTAAATTTTCTATACACAGTGTGTTCTGAAAGTAAAGGGACACAGTTTAACTACAGGTTCCTGAAGTCAAATGGGACCAATTAAATCAACCATACCTTAGTATAAAAATGTTTTCTTAAGAAGAAACGGCACCTTAAAAAAGAACAAATCTTTTTACCACTGGGTATATTTCAGAAAAAAAATGATGGATCAAGCTGAAACTTGGTTCACATTCACTTCAGGGGAAGCCGAACATTCTCAATATATAAGCATTACTGCATATTGTAGTAGGCGCTGTCAGCTGATTTTTTTTCGTATCCTAAATGTTAATAAACAGAAACTTTAAGAACAAATTAAAAACGCTTAACACAACAACAGTTGCTTAATAAATTCGATAATAACTCAACAAAACAACAATATACGGGTTTAGTATTGTTAAACTGACAGATAACAACTTGAAAATATGTAACAAATGCGTTAAGTTAAGTACAATGAAATGTTTAGGTTTATTTTTCTAGAAAACGGTCCATATTATTGACATGAAACACGTGCACCTTTTTATGTAAAAATAACTTCTGATCATAAAACTTTACCCACAAGAACAAAAATGTTAATAACAAGAAAATTATGGTAAAAGACATACGAAAAATATTTGCGCCTTCTACAATATACAGTAATGCTTATAAGTTGACAATTTTCTGTTTCCCCTGAAGTGGATCAGTACCAATTTGCAGCTTGATCCCTCATTTTGTTTCTAAAATATTAAAAATATTTTTTCTTCTTTAAGACCTGACACGGCACAGAAATTTGTACAACTTTGTGTTCAAAATTTTGTACAATATTTTCAACAAAATTCTGCAAAACACGTGTTACACTTGTTTATTTTTTCCAGGCTTGTATAATTTTTGCGTTTTCGGGAAGGTTTTTTGTTTCTCAGTATATTAAGTTTGTGAAGAATGGCTAGCTAAAGAAATTTTAGGTGGTACACATGGGAAAATATTTACGTCTTTGCCCTCTGTGGTCATTGATGAACACTACAAAGTGCTCGTTTGCGCATCGATTTGACGTTGTTTTTGAACAAAATTCTGTAGACTTTAGAGCACGAGCTACAGAATTTTGTACAATATGTTGTAAACAATTTTAAACAGAATTTTGCTGTATGACACGGCACAGAATTTTGTTAAAACACTTTGAACAAAATTCTGTGTTTGTGTTAGATAAGTGAACATGAGAAGCCCTGTTCGAAGTCCAGATGCCGACAATAAAATTGAGAAATCAACTAAAAAACACATGTTGAACTTAAATTGAATACCAACTAATTGCAATTTTAACTATGACTTTAAAGACGCCTGGAATTTAATAGTGATTCGTCTAATTTGAACTGAACTACTTCTATTCTTAATTATTGTCTAGAAGTGGAACTTACAAGGAGGCATGCCAGCCGATATGCAAAATATACATTTCGATGACAGTTGACCATAAAATAAGATTCAGTCAGTTAAGTCAAACTGATTAAAATGTCTGAGTTATTTTAAACTTATCGAAGTTAACTTCAGTCGCAACAACTGCTTTTTACTCCACCACGCGAAGCATTTATACGAGGGTTGCCTTTTATATTTCGGGATTGTGTCAGGCCTAAGATGCCATTTATAAGGAAGCACTTTTGTACCAAGATATGTTTGGCTTAATCGGTTCCATTTGACCGCAGGAAGCTGTAGTTAAGCCTTGTTCCATTACTTTTAGTACACCCTATATATGTAAGTATATTGAAAATAATGTATGTGTAAAACACACTTAGGGAGAGGGAAAAATGAAAGAGAAAATATCATTTATAACACCTTGCATATAAAACATCTAAAGTATGTTATCACTAAACCTACGAAGCATAATCATCTGTAATATATACAGTGTGTTCCAGATTTAGTAGGCTACTATGGGTATCTTACTTATTGCTAAAGATAGAGGTTTGTTTAAATGAGCCAAGTTGTGCAGTTTTGAGTGCTGATGCAGATTCCCTTGAGAAAATTTTTAAATTCTGAACACTTTAGAAATTATTTTAAAAAATCTAATAATCGCCATAAGTATTCTTTACAGTCAAATATCTCATAATTATATAGATATGACAAAATGTTTCATGTAAAATTATTTGATTTAATTAGGCACACTTATAAAAATGTCAATATTAAATTCAAGACGGCGGTTTCAGAGATGTTGATAGCAACTTTCTAATATGAAATTAATACCAAATTGAATTTTTACTTGGTTATGTAGCATTTTTTTACTCTTTTCAACGATGTGTCACAACTTATATCTAACTAAATGAATGGTAAAAATATCTCAGACAAATAAACTAGATGGACACCGCTATTTATAGTCAAAAACGTCGGTAAGATAATTTGTTTACATAAACCTTGATAAGATCAACTGCGAAACGATCCTGCACGAATATACACAACACAATCCGAAGGTTGTACATTTTGTGTTCAATGTGTAGTATTTGTTTACGTTCCGTCTGTCAACAAAATGCGTTTATAGTGTTTTTGGTGTTTCTCCCAATAAATTCAGCAGAATATTCAGTTTTTTTAAAGAAACATAGGGCGCCAATGTTTTATATTTAAGAGAATTGACAAAAAAGAGGGAAGGCATATCTTTTCATAGTTAGTGAGGTTACGTATGTTTCTGGCTTTGTCCTTGGATATCACTGGCCTGCTGTTCGCTTCTCAGACAAATTTTCCATATTCGCCTAAATTAAAACTCGGTCAAATAATGTTTATTACATTGATGATTAATGAATATTCAGAGATTAAATTAATATTACCCTGGTAGTGTCACAAAATGGTAATCGATTGTGTTTAGCCAATATCAGCCAGCTTTTTGAGCATTGGTTTTAATATTTGGGTTAGCGCGTCAGACTTCTACGCTGAAGGTCCTGGGTTCAATTCCCGGCACCGGAACATCGGATTTTTAACGGCCGTTCTCCCTCGCAAGGCAATGGCAAACCAGCGAGGTATTCTGCCTAGTAAATCTTCTCTGGAGTAGAAGTGTTTACACTTCCCGTGGTTTGGAGCCCACGTTAAACTGTAGGTCCTCTATGTCTGTGACACTCTAAAAACGCGCAACACAGGCATAGGAGAGAAGATCGCTACGTCTCGTAAGAGATAAAGCACTCTAAGAAGAAGAAGCATTTAAATGTTTTGTTTTTGTTTCATTTGTTTCCAAAATAAACTTAGGTGCATTTGTTTTCATGCTTACTTGATTTAAAATTAAAACACTTAATATTTTTACTATTTTTATATAGTTATAAGTTGTGATACATCGTTTAAAAGAGTAAAAAATGCTGTTTACCCATGTATAAATCCAATAAGGCGTCTATTTAATAATAGAAAGTTACTACCAGTATCTCGGAAACTTTTTGAGTTTAATTTTATTTTATCAATTATAGGTGTGCCTAATCAAATCAAATAACTTTTATATGAAACATTTTTCATATCTTTTATAATTATAGAGATATTTGACTGCACAACTTTGACCAGTTAAACAAATCTCTATCTTTAACACTAGGAAAGATACCCATGGCAGCCTACTCAATCTGAGACACACTGTATAAGTATTTTAAAATTTATAAGATAATTTGAATGAGGGAAAGGGAGATATTAATAGCAATTTATAGCAAATTAGCTAAAACTAAGATTTGTATTGCAGAATAACTGAGTAAATATTAAATGGAAATCTATTTCAGTATTAAACTACAATTAACGGATCTATAAGAATAATAGCTTGTGACAGATCTTGCTGCTAAACTTAAAGAAAAAAGAATAAATTGAGAAAATTCTATGAGAACATTACATTGATGTTGTCCTGAATAAAATTTTTGTAGAAGTATGTTTTAATTAGTGAAATCCAAATTATTAACTACTGCACAATTAATGTACAAAGTGCACCATATAAAAGTCAAAGTCAAAAGTGTACAGAGTATAAGGTTAAGTCATAGCGAATCGAGTGTACGGCTTTTGCTCAGAGGATGCACGCACTACATGAATGTCAGTGACGTCTCAAAACACACCAAATTTACATTTATAAAAATGAAATATGAAAATATGCAACCAAACAAGCATGTGATAAATGTTCATTCAAAGATTTGTTATCTACCCCCATGAGTTAAGAGCCTCTTAATTTAACTAAATCAAAATGGTTAATAACCCATTAAAGTACATAATATGAGCAAATATACACGGTGATTCAGTTTTAATCTTGATAACTTATGGATATTGAAATAAAATTCCACTTGTCTTACTTTAACATTATTTATTTTACTATTCTTCACTACCAAGATCAATCTAAATTGAAATATTATTTTATTTAGCTTATAATAATTATTTAAGAAACAATAAAAGGCAATTCGTATAGAAAAATATAGAATATTTAATGGGGGCATGTTAAATATCAGCTTCAAAATCGCTGTCATCATATTCGTCCTCATCGCTGGATTCTCCGGGAGGTCCAAGATGAATTATTAGTGGAGTCACATCATCTCTGTCGAAGCCGATCGCCCTATTCCACCATTCTAAAATTATTTCGTTGGTGTCTTCCACCGTATTTTGCCACATTTGCGGAGTGACCACGTCTAATGATTTCTGCCACATTTCTAAACATTTCACCATTCCACAACCATCGCTGCCTATATGTTTATTGTAGTGCTGTTTGGCAATGCCCCAAATTTTTTCTATAGGGTTGAAAATGCAATGGTAGGGGGGTAGCCGCAGCACTCCGTGGCCATGTTCTATTGCCATTTGATCGGCAGCATATACTTTTGGGGGCTTATTTCTAAAAACAGTTCATAATATTATAGTGCTTATTGTATTGACATAGATAGAAAATATTTCGAGTAAATTAGACACTAACCGTGCAACAATTTCCAGCAAAGTCACTTTTATTGCTTCTTTTGGATACTGTAAGTTTCTTTCTTGCAGCCAGTTTTGTATTTTTGCTTTTTTCCAACCAGAGTTTGGTGTTGTTTCGAGCAACCTAGTATGGTAACTTGCATTATCCATAATGGTAAGGGAAGGTTCTTCCAATTTTGTTAATAATTGGTTCACAAACCATTTCAAAAAATTTTCCTTGTTCATTTCGCCATGGTAATCTGGGTCTTCGTTTTTGAACAAAATATACATGAAGCCTCTGGAATAAAGCCTTGACGGCTTCCGGCATGAAGTATTATGTACCTTTAAAAAATATAAGTTAATTAATTTTATTTTTCTTTATATTATAATTCATTTACCGTTTTCCTTCCGGCTTAATTTTTCAAACAGTGCGTATATCAGAATCTTGCCAGGATGAGCATACTGTCCCATTTTCAAATACCCAGGTCTCGTCTAAAAATACGCATTGAAGTCCATTCTCAGGCTTCAGGTTTCTGACATATTCTTGCAGGAAACGGACTTTTGCAAATGCAATATTGGGCAAATCCATCAGACCTCTTCGAGGATCATCCTTCTTGAACCGAAACCCAAGATTACGTAGAATTGTCCACAGGGAGGTCAGTCCACCATAAAAAATATCTTTCCCTTTTAAAACTTGTAGAAGGGTTTTACAATTAACATATTGTTCTAAAAAAATAGTTGTTTGAAATCAAAATGTTATTTAATAAGATTATGAACACTTACTCTCATCATATTGTAACTTGTATTATGAAGAGCCATTTGATCGAAACCATTGATATCGGTGACAGGCTTTTTTCGCAACTTGGTTCTTTTAGGACTTCGCAAGAGGTTGCTAGATTTAACGCTTTGCGAAACAGAAGTTACTGTTCTGGCACTGACGTTTAAAACTGCAGCAACTCTGTAGGAATCAAAACATAATCCCTTCGTTAAGTACTATTCGTATGTCAGATTTCTAACGGACTACAAATTAAATAATATGCACTTACTTCTCTTACTGCATTTAAAGGAAATAATGGTCCACCATGGATTCTTTCCTGTTCGAAATATCTAATCAGCGTTGCAATTAAACCTTTAGATTTTCGAGGAAGTGCCATAATATTGTAGGTTACGTTTCCAAAAACTTAAATATATCAGTGGAACTCACTCGCACAAAATAACACGTACGTTAATAAAGTAAACACAGGCTTTAGTTCTGAAAAGAACTTTTTTTTGCAAAGTTTACGAAGAAAATAACGAGGTAAGATTGCTACAGCAAAGCACGCATGTTCGATGGTCACAATACAAACGTACTAAATTTCATAGACATCATGAAACCGTAAAATTCCCAACAGTTTTATCGTTTTTGCCTTGTGCAGGAAAACTATGAAACATTAAATAATTATACTCAGACTTGTGTAATTATATTCCACGGTCTTGCAAATAAAACGACTTTTACTGCAAATTAATTTTTTTTCTTTAATTTATGTAGGCACGGTACAAGGTGCATCCTCTCAGCGAAAGCTCTTTACATGATGTCAAAATTATGTGGGTTTGAAATTATAAGAGTATGGAGTCTTCGGTCTCTCATTGTTGTAGATTCACAGTTATTATTCCAGGTTATGTTAGAAATGTAAAAGAGGTGAAATGAACATGAAATCCTGGATATGCATTCAATGTTTATCCAAATTGTAATTTTGTGACGAAACTGTAAACCAAATACAGTATCAAGTTAAATCTGTTTCAATATTGAATCTGTATGGAAAACTTCTTTTTGTAGTGGAATTGCTCAGTGGCATCCTTGCTTTCCCATAGTAGGGGAAATACTTCAACAACATTAAATAAACAGGCGACAAACAACTAAATTTGACAAATACACAGAAATAAACCAATGGAATTCGTGGTTTTTATCCACGAAGTTGTATAAACAAAATTGCAAAAATTCAGATGTTTTGTGGTTTGCAAGTATTTCTAATATTCTGTAAAGGATGAAGGGATACAAAATAGAATAGAAAAAACACAAAAAAACATATTACAGTGAAGTCTGGTTATAATGAACTTCAAGGGACTGTAAAAATTTGTTCGTTATAGCCGAAGTTCAATACAAGAGTTACAACAACAAAAAATGTCCGAGTTATTATAAACTTACTTTATTATCCATAATCGTCTACATTTGTACAATAAATATAGAAACATTTATGTAAGAACGATGAACACATATTTAATAGATATATATTTTAAAAAATCGGATATTTTTGTCTGCTTAGTATTACTAGCGGAATAAAGATTGTCGATGTAAGCATCTACTTCGGCAAAACTATTTAATATGCTATCCGGGGTATTACGCGATTGGAAAAAATAGCAGATATCATTTGTTTTCTTAATTGCCACTTGTACTGTTGGAATGGCATGATCGTTCCCCGAAACCGATTCGTCGTCATCGTCGCTGCTAATTTCTTTGACTTGCTTATTTTTGGTTTCTCGAATAATGTCCTCGTCGCTTAAAATTTCTGTAGTTGCAGTATTTTCGTCCACAAGTATGTAAGCTTCAAGGTCACAATCCTAAAATCTGCCCGTATCAATCGTTAAAATAAAGGCAGGCGAGTCACCATTTTCTTTGTTACGTTGTTTATTCAACCACTCGGACAAGGGCAACTCGTCATCTGAATCATATTCTTGTACTTGTTCCGTATTAAAAAATCCCCCATGTCTGAAGCAATTAGCTATCGTGTCTGTCGTTACCTTTTGCCAGGCTTTATGAACAAAATTTATAGCATCTAGCAAATTTACGTGTTGATCTTGTCCTTCATTAATGCGGTTAATTATTCGTAAAAGAAGAAATTGTTTGTAGTAACTTTTTAGGGAATGTATAACACGCTGATACATGGGTTGAAGTTTAGAGCTTGTATTTGGAGGCATAAAAACCAATTTAATAAACTGCAAATGTTGGACATCCGGATGTGCAGGACAATTACCAACAAGTAATAAGATGTTTCGGTTTTTCTGCCGCAATTCTTCATCCTATGGACGCAATTCAGTTGTAAAAAGGTTCGACTTCATCCAGGCCTTCTTGTTCGCTTTGTAATTAACTGGAAGGCGTTTTATATTTTTAAAACAGCGTGGATTTTTTGGCTTGCCAATCATGAGTAATTTCCCTTTTTCGGTACCAGTTAAATTTGCACATACCAATACTGTGATCCGTTCCTTAGATAACATTCCTCCAATGCACCGCTCTCCCTTGAATTTTAGTCTCTTATTGGGTGTAAGTTTGTAAAACAAGCCCGTTTCATCTGTGTTAAATATATTGTTGTCGTTAAAGTTTTCCCTGATTTTCGGCCATACATTTTACAGCCAGTTTTCCACAGTATCCATGTTCACACTCGCAGTTTCTACTGTAATTTTTCCACTACAAATATTGTCTTTTTTTGAATCTTTCGACCCAACTTCTGCTGCAAGAAAATTCTTGTCCATCATTTAATTGCGTCCCCAACTCATCTGCTTTTCTGTTTGAAATAGCACCCCTAATAGTTACGTTGGCCTTGCTTTGCTGTGTAAACCACTTTAAAAGGGCGTTATCAACATTTTCGTGAACCGATTTACGCAAATTTTTATAGACGAATTTTTCCTTTCAAATGCTTCAATAATTTTTGTTTTATCTTTCTATATAGTAGCAACCGTCGATTTAATAATACTACGTTCACGGCATACTTCACTTTGTTTTTTACCGTGGGTGAGTTCCTGTAGAATATTGTATTTTGTTTTTAAAGTGAACGACAATCACGATATTTTGAACCCTCCATTGCACAACTGTCTTCTCTGAATACTCAATTAAAACTATAAACTTCCGTCATCAATTCGCACAATCTGCATTCCTTACACTATCTGCTTACCTAAACAATTCACTAGCCGTAATAGATTTGGAACTTCACACGAGTTCTTGCAAGCAGGTTCGCGAAACTTTTTCCTATTTCACGTAAAAAAATGGACCGTTATAAGAGAAAGTTCGTTATATGCGGGTTCGGCATAACAGAACATTTTTAGCATTATTGTAATGGGGATTTTGGCGAGACTTTTAATTTAGTTCGTTGCAACCGGTGGATCGTTACAAGCGGGTTCGGTATAAACGGTCTCTACTGTATCTGCAATGCCTTGTTTAATAAAAATTGGAAAAATTCGGATTCTCTAGAGAGAAAAGACATGGGAACTTGCTAGAAGCAAATATCAGTGTACAAGTGGCTGTATATATAATCTAATCTCATCATTTGTGTGTTCTATGGTTTCAGTGGTAACTACGTAACATGAAGCTTAAAGAATTAAAAAATAATGTAGTGATGTTTTGTGTTTTTTTACTCTGCAATTGGTCAGGCAGAAGTTTTGCAAATAAATATCACATTTGCCCTTATTTCTCACTTAAATTCCTAATTCAGTGGTATAGGAAATAATAAAAAAAAATCTACAAACATATATGGCGTTCTATTCAATCTGATAGTGGTTGTATTTAAATGAATACTTAACAAATACACCTACTTGTTAGTACTAATTTCAAAGTCATCTGCATCTCTACAATTATTTGTAGGATAAAGATTGAAATATTTACTCTTTTCTCAGAGAGCAAGTGTTGCAAGCGGCGGCAGTCAACAACCCGGTGCTTATGCAGATGGTGTCCGAATGGAAGAAATAGTGGAAGGAACAGTAGGAGCTCTGCACATACTTGCCCGTGAATCCCATAATCGTGCCATAATACGTCAGCAAATGGTGATACCCATATTTGTGCAGCTCCTATTCAATGACATAGAGAACATCCAACGAGTTGCAGCTGGTGTGCTTTGTGAGTTGGCTGCAGACAAAGAAGGGGCCGAAATGATCGAACAAGAGGGTGCAACCGCGCCGCTCACAGAACTGTTACATTCTAGAAATGAAGGTTAGGAATAATCCTGCATGTTACAGGAAGAGCATTTAATATTTTGTTTTAGGTGTTGCAACATATGCTGCAGCAGTGCTATTCAGAATGTCGGAAGACAAACCACAAGACTACAAAAAACGCTTGTCAATGGAGTTGACAAATTCCCTGTTCCGCGAAGACAATTTGTGGAATGCCGATCTGGGAATGGCACCGGATCTTCAGGTACGTTGAGAGTTTGCTGAAAGTATAGTGGTTTTATTAGCACAGTTTAGGTTTTAATAGTTGGCTGATGTAAATTTGTTGTAAATTAGTAAAGAAATCGATTTTATGGTGGGATTATTTGAAGAAACATGGGTAGGAGAAGATACAATAACTTTCACATTTTTGATTATTAAGTTTAAATTAGGAACAAGAACTGAGTAGATCAGTAGATGGAAAAAATCAAGTTTAATCCTTTGTAACTGTCATATTGTGTGGGTGGTTTTCAAGGGATTTGCGGTCTCTGTAGCCTCAGCGTGATATTACTCTCTGGGGATAAATTCGAGGGTAATAATATACAGCTGTAGAATAACGCTGGCTACACTATTTTCCCTGTTGTGTTATCTCGCCGTAGTAAAAGTAAAAATAGCAGTAGCAGTCCATATCAAGCCGATCAGTGTTTGAACCTTCATATCCCGGATTTTAATGAAATTTATGTATATGTAGTACAGTATAAAATCGAGATGAAAAACTCTTTAATTCTCATAGAAGCAGAGCAAGAAATGCATTTCTTTTATGAGAATTAACCCATCAAACGCCAAGCATAGAAAGAAAATTATTCAGTATCAGTATCAATTCTTTTTCGAGCAATTTTGAAACAGCTGATAATAAGCTTATAGGGCGATATGATTTTACACTATTTGGGCCTTTACCAGGATTAAGGATTAAAATTATCTTGGCGGTTTTTAATTTTTGAAGCCAGTATTGGATTCGGAGGATTAAAGAGATACGTCAGTAGTACTATGCTTTTTTTGGCAGTTCTGTAAGCATTTTTGCTTTTAAGAAAAGGCCCAGGGCTTTCTTTGTGTTCAGGCATTTTTTTCATCCTTATTTCTTTAGGTGTGACGAATTTAATTGGTTGTATTTCTGGCGTGGGAGGCTCTAATATTTCCATTATTTCCTCATCCGGGTCATTTTTGTGCGGCTGAAAGACATTGGCAAGGTGTTTCACAAATACTTCTGCTTTCTTATCACTGTTTGCCCAATTTTTGAATTGTCGATGATTTTTTGCATTGGTGCGAATGTAATTTACAATGTGTAACACTGTTTTCATAACATCAGGATATTTTAAATATTTTGTAACGAGATGTTCTCGGTGAATTATGCAGTGAATCGGTATGAATTGTGGAATTTGAGAATCATCTCTTAAAAGCCCAATAAGACCGATTTTTTTACCCAGCATTGCCGGAGCTCCATCGGTTGCAATGCTTACAAGTTTATTAAGAGGCACATCAAAAGTTTTCATTATGGAGTCTAATGCATTTTTAATATCGACACCGCGGGTTGACTCTTGAAGTGCTACTAAATTAAATTTAAAAGACATTTTGAAACACATATGGAACGATAATAATTTTTTAAAATATAATAGCACAAAAATGAAAAGGGAACTCGGATACATTTATCGAAAGCCACAAATAATCCTTCAAAGAGCCGCATGTGGCTCGCGAGCCGCAGGTTGGCCCCCCCTGTTCTATAGGGTTCCCATCTGGCGTACAGGCTGGCCAGTTTAGATTTTCTATACCGACTTCCTCGCTGAATGCGGTCTTGCGTTATCCTGCATCAGGACAAGGCCACCACCAATAATTGCCCTGGTGTAGTGATGTGGTTGTCGTAATGTTAAACATTTCTTTAAGATTTAGAGTAATAGTTTATGGGACTTGAATGTACTACGTTGCCAAATATAAACGCCTGAAAGGCAGTGTAAGTTTGCTTAAATTAAATAGATCCAAGCAAAGGATGCTAACTCATAAATACTAGTTTTCACCGATAAGTGGTTTGTACAACAAAAGGCCGGTTACATTATGATTGACTGGTGCCCTGTATCTGTAGAACAATTTTAAGTAGAAGGTTTGCAGCACTCTTTGGGCACCAACATGTACTACATTCTCACCATGAGACGCTTTAATTCAATTTCAAATGAAATTCTCGATTTCAATTGTCCCCAATAAAGTAGTTAACTTTTTTTGTGTTCCTATTGAGATCTTAGTATAAAACTTTCCACCATTGTATGGTGGTGGATGGCTATAATCAGCATGTACGAGCCCAGGCCCAAAATAGTTCGGCCAGCTATCAATGTTGACTCGGTGATTTACCAAATTATAGCGAAAGTCCAATAAAAGACCAATTCTTCGGAAAAAATGTATTACTAAAATAAAACATAAACTTTAAGCTTAGATTAGATGAAAAATAATTTTAAATTTGCTAATATTTGCAACCTTAACAATAATAAATAAAGTATGACTGATGGTTCAGAATAGTTCGGCCATTATTTTAATACTGCGTTACGTCCCCTTTATTGGCCACAGCGGCTTTAATTCTATCAGGCATTGTACTAACGAGTTCTGCACATTCATGAGGTTGTATATCATCCCATATTTGTTGTAACTTTGTTTTAAGATCGGCTACTGTGCGTGCTGGGTTCTTCCGCAGTTCCTTTTTGATTTTACGCCACAGAGACTCGATTGGTGAGAAGTCCGGACTGCTTGAAGTCCATGGTAAAGTCGGAATTTGATGTTCTTCAAACCAGGTCTTTACTGTTTTTGCCGTATGGTACGGAGCACCATCCTGCTGTAAAACAAAGTCCTCTTCGGCAGATTGGCACAGCGGAATAGATGGCAAAAAACTTTCAGCAAGAATGCTTTTATATTTATCGGCGTTAACAGTACCGTCAATGATCTGTAGCTTTCCAACTCCCCTTCCAGACATACAACCCCAGACCATGACGGATGCTGGAAACTTGACTTATTTAATCAAACAGTCGGTATGGTACGTTTTCGCTGATGTACGTAACACGCGTTTCCTAGTGTCGCCTATGCACACATCAAATTTGGACTCATCACCCCAAATTACCGTATGCCATTGTCATAAAGTCCAATTTTTGTGCGATTTAGCCCATTTTAAACGGTTGCGTTTTTGTAAATTGGTAAGCAACGGCTTTTCTTTTGCCTAGTGCATAATATAATAAACTAAAAATAATTTGTAACAACGAAATCACTTGAAAAAATTACCTTATAAAACTTGTAACCCATGTTTCTAACCGCTCTTTTGGTAGTCGATAAAGAAATTTGTTTTTTAATCATTTATCGCCATAATACAGTGAGTTCTCGGGCATTTGATCGCCGATTTGCTTTGGCAATTCTTCTCAAAGCTCGCGCATCGGCATTAGAATTTTTTGATGGACGACCGGTTTTTTCTTTCCGTAACACCTCCAGTTTTTTAAAACAAATTAATAATATCTTGCACGGTCGACCGCGGAACCGAATGAGAAATAGAAATTTTTTGTGGAGAAATTTCATTCTTATGGGCATTAATAATAGATTCTCGTAAATCAGCACCCAGCGCTTTACCGCTAGCCATTTTTCTCTAAAAACTTATCAGCAACTACTAATGACATGCATTTGTTTTTATCTTTTGTTTTGTCAAGCGTTGCCCCATTAAACGGCTGCTATGATCAAATTTTATATGCGGCCGAACTGTTATGAACGGGTAGTTGTAATTTTTTTTTGAGAATAATTTTTTAAATATTATTAATATTGCATTTTTTTTTCTGTAAATAAAAGTTAAAAGCTCAGGTTTCGTGAATATATTCATATTTTTGAACAAACAGAAGCTTATTGACTAGTTTTTAAAGTATGATAAATAGCCCAATTAAAAAAACTAACCCGGCTGAACTATTATGGGCCTGGGCTCGTATATAATTTTGTTGAATTTTGTGAAATATAATAATTTTTCTGACCAAGTAGGTGAATGTTTTATATATTAAGAAATATTAAAGCAAAATGAAAACATATCCCATAAACTTCAAAGTGATCATCTTTTAAATATATTCTTTGAGGCTTTTGCGGTTTCTCGAACTGTCGATATTACAATTTACTTTCGGCTTAGACCGCGTCGTCATTTGGGAACTACACCCAGCATTATCAGGTAAGCACCGACCTGTAGCTTGTCTGCCTTTACAAGCATTTGCTCTAGAAGTTTGAGGCATATTTGACTTCAGTGTTATATTCCCTCTGAAGATTCAAGCTGCAATTACTTGCGAAACGTTAGTTTGTATGGGTTCACAAACAGCTAACAGGCATAAGCCGATTAAGTATTATTGTCCTGGCAAACAAAATACATCAAGATCAAATCCTTGTCCGCCCCAAGGTTTGAATAATATAAGCACACGGCCCTGTTTAGGCAGGCAGCGCCTACGAATAAATATTGCTCTTCTAGAGCAAATGCTTGTAAAGGCAGACAAACTACAGGTCGGATCCTTACCTGATAATGCTGGGCGTAGTTCCCAATTGACGACGCGGTCTAAGCCGTAAGTAAATTGTAATATTGACATCTTTTAAATATCTTGTGTAACGCACATACCTTTAGTTAACCTAAATATTGCGCGTTTGAGAGGAGTAAATGCTCGTCATTTGATTAAATATAACTTATAAATATTCTACTTACATAATATCAATGAGTTTTATTACAATTGGTGATGTGAAGGCACATTGATTGGCTTTATATGGAATGACTGCAAGGCATTACGGTGCTATATAGGGAAACTATTACTTTTATCATTATCAAAGCAGGAAATAATTGTTTTGAATTTGAAATTGTATCACAGATAATAAAATCCATTTACAAAGAAATTTTCAATATGCAAATATTCAACTTCAAGTACTTCTAAACAAATATATGTATACAATTCTTCATCCTCAAGGTATGTATCAAGCACAAACAAATGACTGCAATTCTATTTTTATTCATTTTCCTTTTTTTGTAATTTTAATACAGTTTGTTTATTAGATTATAATGTTATTATTATTATTATTTTTCTCTCACTTGGCCTAATCATAGGACAATGGGCCATTTTTTGCACTTGTTTTATTTTGTTTTGTTTGCGTTTTGCAATTTAGGATATTTTGAGTCCTGATCAACCTTACGACGGCATGTATGCACAAGGGCCCCCTAGTGTTCATAGCAGCCACGGAGGCAGGCCTTACCAGCAACAAGGTAGAGTATCATTGAGTAAATCTATTGTTCGACATTAACAACCACTAACACAGGTAGAGTACAGATTGTTGTAGTTGCTCAGTTGGTCGCCATGATAATATTAATTATTGTGTATATTTGGCAGTAATGGCACGTTTATAATTTGAATTAGAGATGGGTTTTTGCCGTGCAATTTCAGTTTGTTAACAATACTATCGACCTTGAGTCAGCTCTATGTCAGATGATGATGGTGACGATGAATACTATCTGAGTTAAATACGAGCGTCTTATATCAGAATTAATGTACAAATTTTTCAAGGTTTCTGTTGTTATTCACAGAAATCGCCTTTACACTAATGGTGTTTGGTTTGGGAACCTGTTGTCGATCACGTAACCGTCTGCTGCTGGGCCGCGCCGAAATGCTTGCCGGACGGTCGCTATAGTAACGGCGTCGATCGCTTCTGCACGCGGTTTGCAGACAAGCGGAGTCATGACATGTCAAGGCGCTGAACGAATCGGCGCGTCCGTCTTCGAACTCCGCGGTCAAGAACCCAAAAATTCCCCGCGATTCGGGCCGACAGAACGTGCTACCGACCGTCCGCGGCTGCAGATATTTTGCCCATCTTTATGATAAAATTTATTAATGAAAACTTTCCGCGGCTTGTAGTTTCGGAAAGAGAAGAGATGCCGCCGTGAAATTTCCATCGTTCGATAGAGCGTCGCGACTACTTTCTGAATCTGTAGAACCGATCGAATCGGTATACGTAGGCCGCCGCCAGGGCGTGAGATTTTTTTTAACTTAAAGCACCGTAAATCGTACCTAATTCTGTACAGAGTAAGTCAAAATAAACGGGCGCCACCTTCCAAATCACGGCTGATTGTAGGTTCTCGTGGAAGGCCGAGAAGCCAGCAGCTTACGGGAATCGGACTCACCTTTATTGTGCCTCCTCCTACATGTAAAGCTTGCAAAGTTCATGCACAATAAAATAAAACACACATAAATAAAAGATGTGGTGGATTTTAAGACAAATATAGTTCTATTGTTTAAAATTGGTAACACACATAGTACAAGAAAAATATCCAAAATAGTAATAATTGTAGTTAAACACAGAGGGAAGTTAGAACGTTCAAACAAGATAGGCTCGCCGCCACTGGCTTGCGAGATTTACTTTAATGAACAGATCTACGCATCCAGTGACGTTCGAGTTTACAGAAATTAATTAAGTTTAACCTAAACGAATAATATAGCACTGGGCGACTGAAGGTTGCCTCACTTTTAATATTGCAATATTTCTTAGTCTTTAACGAAGAACTTAATTTTCTTCAGTACGGAGTATAGAGAGCGGCAGGCACAATTTGTGGTGATCTTGGGTTCTTCGAGAAACACAAAAAAAAAACGCAGACGCGCCACTGAAGTCTCGAATCACGATTGCGCTAGCAATCGCCAAGAGTTCTTCGGGAAAACGGGAAGTTTCGCTGCACAAACTTCCAAGTTGTTTGTCGCAGCAGCGGCACATCCAGAGGGACAAGAAAGGGGTTCGATAATAATCCGCCAAAGGCGATCGGCAAATTCGCAATGAATTGCCCTCCAAAGGTTAAAATCCAGCGTGTTACTTAATCCGACACTTGTCGACGATTCATAACATCTTAAAAGCGTTACGAAAATTCACGCGATGGACACCCATAGAAAACCCAAGCCGCCCCTGCAGTACTTGATTTCGGCGCTGAGATCTTCGCAAGCAACCACGTCGAAAGGAGATGTAAAGTCGACTCCCGAGAAAAACGAACGAAAATGTCCAGCAGGTGGAATATTTCACCACATTGCGAAATATGTTACAATAATTCTAGAATAATTAAACACGTAGGGCTCCCTGCAAGGGCAGGAAATTCCCAGCAAACGTTCACGGTCAAGCGCGTAGACAAAATATTAATCGGCATTTCTCCAGGATAATAAAAAAAGGTCCACCAAAACTGTATTGGGGAAATAACAAGATAGTAATCGGCTTATGAGCGGCAATTAAAAAGATTTTAACTCAGATGAAGCGGCAAAATCAAAGGACATAACAGGTCCAAAACCTTTTTGAGGGACATAACCTCAAAGAACTAATTTTTGCAGTTGGTCTGCTTTTGCTGAATGCCGGGGACATATGGGGGTATAATATTTGGGGGCACCGGCCGAATCCGGCCACCAGTTCACGAGCGTTTACGCCCAAAACACGTTATTCTAGTTTTCAAGAGTACACAATTGTTGACGTTACGACTTTTGTCGAGACGGCGCTAAAAACGGCCGGCTAATTTTACTTACGTGAAAGATAGGATATCTTCCGAATAAAACGAACTCGTGTCAAGGACCACCCGTACCCGAAGACGGCTGAAAAGTTTTTTGACGTTGTACCTATTCCCTCTTATGAAATACAACCTAACCTAACTTTTTTCTCCCTTCACCTATCTTTTCTACCGCCCCTCTTTGCTTTCTCCATACCCTTTCTCTTTCTTTTGTCTCCTTCCCCCATTTCCATTCTTTCACTTTGCCTTTCCCCTTCTCCCTTCTTCACCCTCATTTCCTTCCATCCTCCCAATTACCTTTCCTTCCTTCTACCACTTGCCTATTTTTTCTGCCATTTTCTTGACCCGTTTCACCTTCCCTTTCCTTATTTCCTCTTCTTCTACCCCCGTTTCCTCCCCCACCCACTCGTTTCACTCCTCCTTCACCCTCAGGTTTCACTCCTCCCTTTCCTCCTCATCTCTGTTTTCCTTTCTACACCATTATGTTATTCTTTTCCCGTCTTTCTCCCACCCTTCGCCTTTCCTTCGCGCTAGCGGTTTCTAGGGAATGGTATGAAGAATCCCCATTCATCGTCATTCCTCTGTCTCGCAGAGCTGTTACTATGTTAAATTTATGTTGATGTAATAAAATTGATTTTATGGCAACAACCTGCTCATATTAACATGTCTTTGCCTTCTTCTTCATTGAAAGTGTCCGGACAACCCATCTCTGTTCTTCTTGATGTCTTTGATAATATGCGGTTATATTTAATAAATATTTTTCATGCAGGGTATGAACAGATACCAATAGACATGCAAGGTTTAGAAATAGGATCGCATGGGGGCGGAAATGGGTCCACCTACAGCGCCATTGATGCCATGGACGTTGGTAGTGCTGAGCCTGAGCTTAATTTCGACCCCATGAATGAACTTCCCACTCCTCCTCAAGATAACAACCAAGTGGCTGCTTGGTATGATACCGACTTATAGAATATTAACCGTGAAAAATTATTGCAATTGGTCCATAACTTTTATAGGCAAGTATAAGTACTTAACAGTAAGTCGGGACATTTTGGTTTCCTAAATTTCCAGAACTGTTGTGTATCAGCAATGTTTTACAAGTTTATAACTACATAAATTCGAATTTAATCGTGTAGATGTTTAGTGTTAAGACTGTCCAGTTTATTAATTGTTTTATTAATAAAACATTACGTTCACGATAAATTCTAAACTGAGAAGTTTTGTTGAGTACGTAATTTAAGTTTGTTTGTAATTCTTGCCTAGGTTATACTTTTATTTCTAAATTTTGATTTGTGGACATTTTGGGATTAATTTTAAGCCAACTAGTATAAAGTTATTTATAATATGTTTATGTAGTTTTTTATTTTTTCAACCGTTTTTGAATAGATAAATATTGTGCATTTATTTATCACATTGTAGTTAGATGTATTTTTACATGATTATTAAGTTTTAGATGTTAACGACATATAATCAGAAGTAGACTATTTTCATAGTATCCTGAAACACTGACAAGGACAAATCCTTTTCCATGTTCCAAGATATCTTGAAAGATCTCCAATTTCTTAAACAGTATTTATAATTTATAGCGTTTTATATTGCTATGATATGAAGAAGCCTTTATTTTTTCCTGTAAGTTTTTCAGGTTTTATTTATACACGTTTCCAGTTACTTTCTTTCTATGTAACTTTTTTTGTTATATGGCATGATGCTATAGATACTTCATCTTAAACAGGGTAGATTGTAAGTGGATTACTGCCTGTAACTAAATATGCATGTATTTGTAGAAATGAATCAAATAAATATGACTCTTGTACAATTGTGATCTTTATTAATGTACCACCTCAGTTGCTACTCTTACTAAGTGTCCAGGATAAGTAGTTCATACTTCTTTAGCCAACCATTCATGCCCTTAGGGCGTCGGGTCTGATTCAGCATCTCATACAAGGGCATTAAATGAAGGAGAAACTTTTCGGTTTGATTTTGTTTTGTAATTAATTTGCTTAATTGCAATATTTATTAAGGCGGTTTTTATGTAGAATTGGAATCCCCAATTAAACTTTTTATAGCTCGATATATTTTTCAAGTTTCCTTTGAAGAGAGCCATGATAACATTGGAAAGAGCTCTTTTTCCCTTTCCTCTAATATAAGGTTTGATGTGTATTTCCATAGAACAGAACTACTTACACAAAAACCAATTTCTTAAAAAGAAGCATGAAGCAGAGTTGTGAAAAATATGGAGAAGACCCTTGCCCTTGCCAACAACAGGATGTTGCGGCCTAATAGTAATAATAGTAGTAGGCTGCTAATCAAATAAGGAATCAAACAACTGCATTTGTTTATCTTTATGAATGACGTGGTCTTAGAGACGAAATAGTGTATTGGTCACCAAGATCTCCAGATTTAATGCACTCAACTTTTTCATTTAGGGTTGCATCAATATTTTGTACCAACAAACCTTTAATAGTATACACTGTGATTGAGAAACTATTCTCTTGGTTTTTTGTTGAATACAAAAAGTCCTGATGCGCTGCTTGAGTCTTTAAAATAGATGCCATTGTGTGGGAACCTTTTATAATTGTTTGTACATTATTTCAGAGTTCATTTATTATTATTTGTTTGGGGCTTTGACCTTGGCGTTTCGTCACTGCGAACCTTAGTGGTTCTATTGTAACTTACAAGCCCTTGCCCTTGTTAGAGAAGTTGAAGGCTATTGGAAAACCTGAGGATGTCTCTGAGGTTTAAGTGTCTTATTTCGGTAGGTGTGCTAGTCTCTTTTTCCGAGAATGTTGTGTCTCCATCGACCGGCAGCATCGTATCTGCGTAGGATGTGTTCAGCCATTTCTGCTGCCTCATTGCATAGGCGGCATATTTGGTCCTCAGCCTTACCAATGTTAAATAGATGGTATTTTAGTGGAGTGTGGCCTGTGAAAAGACCAGTGATGGTCTGCAGCTCCTTGCTGAGGGACAAAGCGTTCTTTGCTTTGTTTTGCGAAATGGTTATAAACTGTTTTGCCTGACGTTGTCCTGTGTTTTCCCAGTACGAGGATTTCATTGTTCCTCCCATAGGCTGACCTCGTGCTTTATGTGGCTTTTCTGTATTCCACAACAAGGTTCAGGTCTAGTGTATGCCGTTGTTGCACCTGTTTTTGCGAGTTCATCGGCTTTTTCATTGCCTGGTATACCCTCGTGCCCTAGAACCCACCATAGAGTTACGTGGTTTTTGCTGGCCAGTTGTTTGAGGTTGCCCAGGCAAGCTTGGATTTACAGCTATAGGCTTTCAGAGCCTTTATTGCTTGGCTGTCTGTTAGAATATCAATTGTTGCACCTTTATAACCTTTCCTGAGGTTTATTCTAGTGCAGAGGTTCATGGCATAAACCTCAGCTTGGAAGATGGTAGTTCTGGTTCAGTGCCTCCTTCCCCCATCTTTGACCCATCCGTGTACCATTGGAGCGATCCTCTTTTAAATGGAGGCGCTCCTGTTGACCATGTTTCTCTGTCCGGAATGTTGACTTTGAAAGGTTGGTCAAAATTGTATGTATGTTATTTGTATAACGTCTGATAAGGTATACGCCGTTCGCTCTAAATGGGCGAGTTTTAGAATTTCTGAGGGGCCTGTTAGGTCCCCTGATTTAAAATGGTTGATCCTTGCAAGCGTCAGTGCATGTAGCATCACTTCCTTTTGCACCTGTAAGTGTAGGGGCGTTATCCCTAACATCCTTCCATTGCTGCAGTTGGGCAGGTGCTCATGGCTCCTGTGATACTCAGACAGGCGAGACGTATCTTCTCTAATTGACTGAGTAGTAACTTGTGTTGTTTTTGGCCACCATACAAGCGATGCATAGGTGATCATGGGTCTTATAATTGTCACGTATGACCAGCAGATCAGCTGTGGCTTTAGACCCCAGTTTCTTTCAAGAAGCCTGCGGCATGTTTGAGTCGCTACCACTGCCTTCTTTTGGAGTTTTCTGATGTGTGAGTTCCACGTTAACCTTTGGTCCAGTGTCACTCCAAGATATTTGACTTCATTACTGAAGTCAATGGTCCTTCCTTCTAGCGTGTGGGCTTTTAGATTTAGCTTCCTTCGCTTAGTAAAGGGGATAATGACCGTTTTCTTTGGATTTATGCTTACGCTTTGACTTCGACACCATCTGTTAATAGTATCGAGAGGCATCTGCATACGTTGTGAAACAGTTGTGTCAGATTTTCCACGTACTATGTTTACTAGATCATCCTCATACCCTTGTAATTCGAAGTCGTGTCGTGATAACATGTTGAGCAGATCATCAACCACCACGGACCACAAAAGATGTGACAACACCCCTCCTTGGGGGCAACCTCTAGCTGCCGTTATTGTAGTTTCTTCTCCTGCTGATTTGGCTGTGATCTCTCGACTTTCCAGCATGGTTTTAATCCATTTGGTAGTCGTAGGATCGAAGCCTTTCTTTTTGGCAGCTGTTTCTATGGCTTCAAAGGAGGTGTTAACAAAGGCACCCTCAATGTCTATGAAGGCACATAGAGCTATTTCTTTCGCCACGTACGTCTTTTCAAGTCTTAACGAGACTGCTTAGAGCCGTTATGGTGGATTTTGCCTTTTGATAGGCATGTTGGTTGGGGTGAAGTGGACGGTCTGGGAGGACCTCACTTCTCAGATACTGATCAAGTACCTTTTCCATGCCTTTTAGCAGGAATGAGGTTAAGCTTATCGGTCTATATGACTTGGGCTGGGTGTTTGATCGCCCTCCTCTCTTGGATATGAAGACCACATTAACCTTTCTCCAAATTTTGGGTATATGGCTAAGGCAAAAACTGGCCTTATATATTTTGCAGATATTTGGCAGCAGGTCCTCTATACCTTTCTGTAGTAAGGCTGGAAAAATTCCATCTCCGCCCGGTGATTTATACGGTTTAAAGGCAAGGATTGCCCATTTGACTCTATTTGTCATAAATATCTTGTTGGCCAGACTTTTGACCCTCGAGTGTGGACGTATTAGTTCCACTACCTCTGGGTCAGTTACATCTGTCCTGTAGGTGCGAGCACCACTGAAATGGGTACTTAATAGAAGCTCCAGCGTTTCTTTCGCACTCTCAGTAAATTGTCCATCAGTTCTTTGTAAGTGGCCGATGTTGTTTGTGTGATCTTTTGCAAGGACTTTCTGTAGGCGTGCTGTTGTTGGAGCATCTTCTATCCCCTCACAGAAGCTACGCCATGTCCTCCTTTTCGATCTCCTAATTTCTAGGTTGTATTTTGTGAGGACATCTTTATATTGATCCCATATTTCTTGACGCTTCTGTCTTTCGGCTTTATTGAATAGCCTTCTTGTTTCAGAGCGTAGAATTTCTAGTTCCCTATTCCACCAGGGCACTTTACGTGTTACCCTTCGGCTTTTCATAGGGCAGCTTGCTTCATAGGCGTAATGTATGAGATTTTCTAGAATTGTTGAGGCTATTTCAAGATCCTCAACCGTTTCTACTTCAGTTTGAAGTTCATCGACTTCGGATCTGATGTGCCACTTGTAGAGGCGCCAGTCGGTCAGTTTTGAGACCCTTACTTGTTCATTATGTTTACTCGCAGTTTCTAGGTCGAATCTAATATGTTTATGATCCGACAGTGAGGCTTCGCGAGAAACATACCAGTTTTTAAGAGTTGCGCTAATTAGGGGAGACGCAAGTGTTATATCGAGTACCTCCTGCCTAACTCTTGTCACAAAGGTAGGTTCGTTACCTTTATTAACTATATCTAAGTTAGTTGAGGATAAAAAATCATAAAGATTCTCACCTCTCGTGTTGTTTTATAATTACTGTGATTTCAGTTTCAATAAAAGATAAGTTTTATTCTTGGTTAACATGTAATATAACGATATTCTGTTTGTGTTTGTCAAATGGTCGGCAGGGTACACACATTTTTTTTATTTGGAATTCAATAATTAGGGGGAATATTGCGAAAAGTTTTGATTTTGATTAACGAGTGCGTCGGTACTTCATAACATAATTTAGGTATTTTTAATCTTGGTATTTGGTTCGCGAGGCCTAGACAAACTTTGAATACTTGGCGAGTTTGGTCGCGATTTGTATTTGCGAGTTAAAAGCTGATGTAATGCTTTTAGTATTCACAAGTAATTTCCCATTATTGCGTTATATATATACAAAGTGATTTTTTAAAAAGTCAATTGCAGGGATTGTCCCGTCTATATTAAGCTTTAGAATCTGACAATATGAAAATTGTAACAGCATAGCTGCCCATAATTAAATAAAGAAGCTTCAATTATTTATTCAAAAATGAATTTCACAGTGCAGCATAAGATATTTATGGTAAAAGCTTATTACCGAACTGGAATCATCATAAATGGTGAGTGGCGATATTCGATCCAGGAATGCCTCAACGATTTTACAGACCATTTTGGAATTGTTGAATACATTCGATTTTACGATGCTCTAAGGCACACTGTGGAATTATTCGATGAAACAGGTGGTGTTACACGCAGAAATGGTAGCGGTAGACCTACAGAACGCACACCAGACGTCCTGG
>JABXWE010013383.1:0-24224 GCA_014611495.1 Limonius californicus
CAAAATAATTCAATTAAAATATTATTGTAGCGAATGTCAAAACTGTTTGTAGTTAGTTTAATTGCTGTAGTCTCGTTTCACATTTTTAGGTTATTTTAAATGTCTATTAGGCATGTGCGTGTTACGCCCTCTGCTTGGTGTTTGACAAACTCCAGCACGTAGTTTTCACTTTGACCCGCAGTACGTGAAGGTTAGGTTCCGTGCATTGTTTTAGAGTGTCAAACAAGTCAATATTACAATTTACTTTCGGCTTAGACCGCGTCGTCATTTGGGAACTCCACCCAGCATTATCAGGTAAGGACCGACCTGTAGCTTGTCTGACTGTACAAGCATTTGCTCTAGAAGTTTGAGCCATATTTGTTCGTAGGCCCTGCCTGTCTAAACAGGGCCGTGTGCTTATATTAATCAAACCTTGGGGCGGACAAAGATTTGATCTTAATGTATTTTGTTTGCCAGGACAATAATATTTAATCGGCTTATGCCTGTTAGCTGTTTGTGAACCCATACACACTAACGTTTCGCAAGACATTGCAGCTTGCATCTTCAGAGTGAATATAACACTCAAATCCGGGAAGCGGAGGTATTTAAACCTCTTTATAGCTACGTAATTCTTGCTGGTACAGCAAGAAAAATCAGGTAGCGCGCATTCCTAATAGTATGCTATTTTCCCCTTCGGCCAAATGTTAATATTTTCTCACAAAAAGAAAAAACTGAAATATCATGAATTTCTCGAATTAGTAGGTACACTTATTAGGGATATAGAACTATGTGACCAGTGTTCTCAAGGTTGTTATGAATTATAAAAATATTTATTTGTTGACAGCCATTGCTTAATTCTTTTTAATGTTGCTGCTCTTTCTAAATTTGCATAGCACCAATACGACGTCCAAACAAAAGTTCATATAATATATGTATTTAGTGTAAGGTGGGATTTCAGTTTGCAGAGCGTTCGTTTTCTGGCAAAACGCCGATAATGACGTGGGTTGGATTTCCCAGCATTAACACACAACATATATAAATCTTGTGCCGTAACCCACCATACACAATTTCCCAATCCGTTTGGAAATCTAGGAATCTCAATGCCTAAAACCTCTGCAATTTCTGTAGTTCTGATTCGATGTTAAACTGTAGGTTCCCCGTGTTTCTATCTTAGCGCTGAGGAGAAGCACGTGATATATAAATATATTAACAATTCAGGCATCTGCTAACTATTAGCTATAGTTTGGCAAAACTTTATGATATTAATGGACAATCAACGCAAATTCATATCGCAACGTTGTTTCAGGATGTTTGAGTTATTATTAAGATTCTTTGTGCACATTTAGTGTACTTGCGATTTGCTTAAAAGATATTATTAAACTCTTTCTTAATAGCAGTCAAATCTGAAATCTGTTTAAATGTAACAGTAAATGTTAAATTCGGTAATAAAGAAATTCGCTATTTCTAAACCATACAAATTCCGTATTAGTGACCTAACCAATACATTCATCAACAAGCGAAAGCTAAGCTAATTCTGGAAATAATTTAAAATGATAGTCTACAATAGGAAAGTTTAAGGTATTTTGTAGATACTTTCAAATGATTACTAATTTAATTCTTTTAGATTGAATATTAAACATATTTCATTATAATGTGCAGTCAGAAGCAGTTATCTACAAACGCTGTTTCTAAAATGAAATTGAACTGATTGCCAAAGCATTTGATGGCGATATAAACTGATACAGACGACAAATTGAATTCAATTTGGTGGCAAAATTGCTCAATTTATGTGACAACAGAAGTTTCACCTTTGCGTTGAAAGCTTCGTTTACGATTATTTTATTGATCTAGGCAAGCTATAAGCGCTTGTTCGTATTATTATGGATGTCTATGCGAAAAGTATCGAGTTGTTTGGTCGCTTTTTACATTCCCTGTGGGAATTGGAACGTATTTCATTTCATATGTCGAGTTCAATGATATTACGAATTAAAACATTTTAGATTCGTAATGTGTAGGTGCATGTGTGTATGCAAGGTTTCCCAGTGAAGTTGAACTATCTGAAAAACACAAGAAACTTATATTCTGGATCCGGGATACTTAAGCTAACAATATAAACTGTATTATTCCTATCAGTTTTTATTAGTGTCGTTTGGTTTACAAGAAAATACTTTTTACCAATAAAATTAGGAAAAAATACTTATTGCGCCACCTTTGGGTTGTCCTAAGAGTTGTCACCTTTTTCGCGTGTCCTCTTTGGTGGACACGACCTAGAATTTTCTAACCGCATTGATTGGTATACTTACAAGAGATGGTTCCGAGACTTTTTGATAGGATTTGGGTGGTGTCCAAGTTGTCTTGTGAATATATCGCTTACCATTTTCTCGTTATTAAAAAGTCGACAATTAAGTCGAATAGTGTTTACACAATGTGAGAATAGCGTGTGGTTTCTGTCTTCGTTTAACACGGATAAAATTACACCCGTTACCCATTTCAACGTTCTAGTGAAGAGCTATGGTCCCATCAAGAATTATTCCTATTGTAAAATATATTAAAATATTCTGGTGAAATATATTGCGATCTGACGCCACCATCCCAATATCGTACAATCTGACGAAATCGCACAGTGACGTCAGCCTATATGTCCATCGAGCGCCAATTTTAATCTTTTGTGGCTTCCGTCACCTTATGCTGACTTAGGATAAAAAATATTTTTTGTTTATTAAGTGCATTAATTTTGTAAGACGTAAAAGTAGTCGTATTATCAAGAAACACAATCATTCTCTGTTACCGATTATTTAATAAATTTAATAGTTAATCTGTATTTGTGTTGCCAACTCAGCCGATACTGACTACGCAGTTCTTTTCATTTTTTTAAATCTTACCGTAAGTATTGTAGCCGGTTGCGGCTCGAGATACAAATTCGGATGTCTCGAGACCTGTGAGGTATATTTTTAATTTGTGATAGAACCCACTCTTGGACCGTTCCTGGTTTGAACGTTGTTGGATTGTAAATCTACCAACAGTTTTATATTTTTTCAGTATATTTAAAATAATTGTTATATAATGTTATATAAATGGACAACCAACTCCACCAGAAAGGAAGGAAGCATATATCGCTGCGATTCATAAAAAAATGAAGAAACGACAAATCCGCAAACTATAGGGGAACATCTGTAACAAGCACCCTCAGCAAACTGTATGGGAGAATTACAAAAATTAGAATAGAAGAATATATAAATCAGGAACACAAAGAACAGAATGGATTTAGAGCGGGGCGATCATGTACTGATAATGTATTTTGCCTGTCACAAATAATACAAAAATAATGGCTACAGGAAGGGAGATCCATTTGGTGTTCGTGGTCCTTACAACAGCCTATGACAGCGTCACCCAGAAAAAACTTTGGGAGGCATTAGAAAAGCAAAAATTAGCGTATTAATAAGAGCGGTGCAGGAATTGTACATGAACCAAATATCAAGAATAAAAATTGGACAAAATTTAACAAGTGAATTCAAAGTAACTAAGGGTCTGAGATAGGGATGTGCGATATCCCCTACGCTATTTAAAATATATATTTACCAAGCTCTAAAAATATGGAGAGGAAAATGTAATAGAATGGGACTGATACAACACTGTATTCCCTACATTTGCGGACGACCAGGTGATCATAGCACAGCACCACGACATTTCATACATGACCAGGAAACTACAAGAAGAATACACACGGTGGGGTTTGGACATAAATTTTATCAAGACACAATATCTGTAAATAGGGGTGGATAATCCAGAAATTATATTAGACACGGGCGAATAAATAAAGAAATGTCATAACTACACATATTTAGGGGTGAAAATAGACAAAAATAGAATAAATGAAGAAATAATAACAGAAAAAATGACGAAAGGAAAGCAAGCAATTGCGATACTGAATTCGATGCTATGGAGCAAAAGTATGAATAAGAACACTAAACATATGATATATCACACTATTGTAAAAACAATCACTACTGTGGAGCTGAGGTGTGGTAAATCACTAAAAACAGCAAATATATTAAAGGCCCTAAAGATGGATTTTTGGAGAAGATCAGAGAGAGTATATAAACGCGATAGAATTAGAAACGAAACAATTAGAGAAAGAATGGAAGTAGAAAGGATATAATACAAGAGATTCAGACGCAGCAACTAACATGGTATGGCCACGTGCATAGAATGAACGACACACGCCTTCCGAGGAAAACCATGAACTGGATTTCTCCGTACAGCAAAAAAGAGGAAGACCCCGACGAAGTTGGACAGAGGGGTGCATGAAACATTAGAAGCAGGAAATATAGATCCTGAACTATGGAGGGATCGTGATAGATGGAAGAACGCACTAGGAACCGGAACACGACATAGACGTTAAAACTGGTTAAGAAGAAGAAGAATTGTTGTATATAATACTGAGGCAAGGAGGAAGCGCAACAAGGTAGGTCGACTCCTGCAAGCTGTAGGTGCTTTGTCGTTTCACAAGAATCTAGTCAAGTCTTCGACTTGGAAGGGTGGCACCCACATATTTTAACATATCCGGAACAACATATCAATAAAGACTTTCTTCCGATAATCGTGCTTCGCGAACCCTCCCTGCTCCTTGTGCTAGCCGAAGAACCTTTTTCATCGGTTGTTGCGGTCTGACGGAAACGTTTGACTCTTAACAAACATCTCTTATCCTCTATAACTCCAGTTATAGCAAGAATAATAATTCCATAAATGAATAAATTGACAAATTACTAATAAATATACAATACAAATTCGAATAATTCACTAGCAGTTAACAGAATATATTATAAAGTTGTTGCCGAGACGCCTGACCCGTTACACTATGAACACGTTGTTACTTACTGAGGTATTAAAATTGACATGCTGTAATTTAAAATTTTGCTTAAATTTAAATTTAAATAATTGGAAAAGCAAGAGAAATTTTTCAGCACAAATGGTTCCATTTAGAAGTTGTCATACTTGAAAAATCATCTGAAACGTATATTGAGTAAATGTTACAAATTTTAAACATAATTTATTTTTGGTTTTACTGCTCTCGAATTTTCACAATAAATTCTTAATAACCTTTTATTCTAATAAATATATAACAAATTCTGTTAGCAAATACCTCATGCACCTCATGGTATTTATTTGCGAACATATTTTGAAGTGAAATGTAGCTACAACTAATTTCCTTTGGCGTATCATAAAACTCAAATCAGCTTATATTCTCTCACTGAGAAACGTTTTCAAAGTACTAAAATTTATAACGGGAGCAAATTCATATTCCCATGTTCGAGAAGATCCGATGCCTGTAATTCCTTGTAATACTTGAAAACATTCTGGGAAGTCTTGAAAATCTTCTTAGACGTTACAGGTGTACTACGAGTGTACAGTTGCGAAGTTATCCTGGGGATTCTCACAAAGGTATATTTTCTGAAGAAATTCCGAGTTGTAGGTAATCGGTTACGAAGCGAAATGAAACGGTTATTTCTTATTACGGGAAATTTTGTTGCATCTACACAATAGATTTTGAGGAAAATCAAAGCATAATCAATTATCGTCAAAGTTTCACTTGCGCTAATTTCCGATGGATTTCAGGTTTTCAACTATTGTTTAAATCTTTAATGGAACTTTATGTACTATTAAAGCGCCAGAAAAAATAAAAAAAATATACAAAAAATTATTTTGTTTTTCTCAGAACAACGTTGAAATGTTTAAAATTTTAAACACTTTTGTTGCTGGAGGCGGTATAATGTTTACATTTTTTATGTATAAACCGAAAACATCGTTTTGAACTAGCAGACAAACATGAAGCTTATTTAGCGTTTTATATATGAAAAAAAGCTTTTTGTTTGGCTCCATAAAATACACAATAATAACAGTAATAACAATTTTATGATTTGATTTTGTACTCAATTTAAATGCCCTAAAATTTTTTAATAAATTTTAATTAAAACTGGAAGGAACACTGCGTTCAAATATGTTATTAAAAAATATGTGCTAATGTTGACTTTTTATGGTTTTGCGCACATTTAATTTTATTGATAACGTGCAAGTAACAGATTTAATTAATAAAATCAATGATGAGCAGCTGAGTCGATTGAATAATCAAACAATAGTTGATCGATGGAAGGAATTATCGATTTTTCGTTTTATTAGATGGTCGATTACCTCCATATTCGATAAATAATATCAAATAGCTGAGTTGTGAAACGATAAAATAATTCCGGAAGGGATTGATTAAATAAACAGTAAATATTAAGCAAATAATCAACTCAATCAATTTCTACATTAAACAACTCCTAATATATGAAGGTACAGTTCGATTATATTAGATCGATATATTTAGCTATTACTTGATTATCTAGTATTTATATGCACTCGTAGATAGATTCTTCCAGATTTAGCTTATGCAGCCTCGCACTAGTTATTTAATCTTGTTTTTAGCAATATATTCGTGGAGGATTTTTATTTCAAACTTACTTCAGTTATAAAGAGTATATAATTCTGATTGACAAGGAAGAGGTTTCAATTGCAACACATAAAAGTCATATCATTTAAGACAGTCATTTAAATATATTTAAGTATTGTACTGTTTAACAAACTGTAAGATATTAATCAAATAATTACTTACTCCCCTTTTTATTTTTAATATAATTATTTATTAAGGAAGCATACATGCAATAAATAAATCGGTTATTTTAAAGCAGTATTAAAAGATTTAAATTAAATGCTTAAAAGTATACATTCCAAAAGGGAGTTAAGCGAGAGAATTGCGCAGAGTGACGTGAATGAGAAATTATTACTGGCCTAACCAGTACACCCGTACACCGTGAAAAGAGAAATCGAAAGTATTCAGGAGAGTGTTGGAGTGGAATATTTAAGGGAGAAGAAGAGGCAACTCCATAGAAACGTGGAGAAGGCCTGTAATGCATAAATCTAACAAAAACGTGGCTCAGTCTGAAGGACAATAAATAAGAAAAGATGGAATATATATTTAACTCCCCTATATCCAATTAGGAAATAAATGGGTACTGCTACTACTATACATTCTAAGCTAAACAAGCCACGGGGAAAAAAGAGAAAGAAGAGGAGGAAACTATTGTTAGATTCAAATCGATTAAATAATAACAGCAGAACGTTTATCATGGAAAACCTTAATGGTAGAATAGGAACTGAAGCATATATGCAAAAAATCAAACAACGGTATAATAATGAAAAATTTAATGAAAATGGAGGAACATTGGTTCAAATTTGATCTTACAACAGTTGTGTATAAATAACATTATTCAAAATCAGAAGTGAAAAGTTAGTGAATAAATAGAGATCTCCTAAATATATAAGCAACCTCAATATTCAAGCGTTAGAAAATTAAAGCAAACATTACACAAAATAATATCGAAATTACAATCAGGCCAAATATCACAGCCCAGCAATGTTGGGAAAAATAAAGAAAATTATAGCGACTGCATCAAACGAATACTTAGGAAAATAAATGTTGGTGCATACCATAGGAAAATACGATAGATGTATACCTGGGATGAAAATAAACATTACATGCAGGTAAGAAATTAAGTAAATAGAAGAATAATACAGTGAGGGTAGCAGGAATAGACGAAACATGTCTTGGTAGATGGATTGGCCAAAGAGGAGCAATCGAGTGGTCTGCGAGGTCACCAGATTTAAGCCCTTTAGACTTCTGCCTGTGGGGCCGCATACAAAGTAAAATTTATGGTACTCAGCCAGAATCCCTAAATGCTTTGCGTCAACGGATCTACAAAAAATGCCGGCAAATTACCCCAAAAATGCGTCCGAAACCGTTTTCAACAAAATCTGTACTACTGTATGCATGCTGTAGGTCAACATTTCGAACATTTAAGTGAAAAATCACGAATTTTGATTTTTTCGCGTTACTATCTTTAAAACTACTGATCCGAATTTTAAAAACTAGGAAGCGTTAAAATGACAGTTTAATGCTCTTTAAAATGATATCACTCGACCCCGTTTCCCATTTAAAATTTTAAGGGTGAAGCTGACCACCTCTAGGAGGTTGAAGTGACAAGGTTGAAAATCAACGCAAAAAGTTTCCCCCAAAAAACAAAAATTTTGGAATCCGAGCTTTTTTTTTTAAATAATTATAAATATGAAAAATCGGGTCTGTTTCGTTTTCATTGGTCCATCCTGTATATATTTTGAATAGGGTGGGAGAGATGCAGCAGCCCTGTCGTAATCCCTAGGTGATGGGGAATGGGTTTGAAAGTTGTTTACCTATCTTTACCTTTGATGTTCCGTTTTCATATAGATTCTGTAGAGCTAAGTGTATGATTTATTTGCGACTCGTGTAGTATTTCTTGTAATTTAGTTGTAGGTATATTGTCGAATGCCTTAGTTAGATCCACAAACAGTAAGTGCGTTCCTTGATTGGTAGCAGCATTTTTCCCTATTATCTGTGCCATACAGAAAATATTGTCCGTACAGGATCTGCCAGATCTGAACCCACTTTGTTCTTCTTCATCGCCGTAATCGTTTCCTATAATATCTTTCAATATTCGTCCGTATAAACGACTCATGCTACTTGTCATAGAAATTCCCCTGTCATTGTGGCAGTCTTGTTTGCTACCCTTTTTATGAATAAATGAAATATATTCCACTTTCCATTCGATTGGGATCTCTTGTCCATTAATACATTGGTTGAATACATCTGTCAGCACCACAAATAACTTCTTAGTTCCACTTTTTAGCATTTCTCCATAAATCGCTTCAGGTCCGCAAGATTTCTCATTTTGTTTTATCTTATTATGGCTTTAACAACCGTGTCTTTTTCTACTTCTATTATTTCTCCTTGAATTCTGATGGTATGGCGTCGGCATTATCTAAGTATTTTGATCATGTTACTATTAAAAGATCTTGATAGTGTTTCACCCACTGTTGTTAAATTATAGGTGACGTTTTTATTCAGTTGTTAATATAAGAAGGGGTTAGGAAGATGAATCAGAGGAAAAAGAAAGACTACTTGTAGTCTTTACTGCACCCATGGAAAGCGACTTATATAAAGCATAAAGAAATCTTAGGAAAATACTACGGGGAAGAAAAAATAATGGAAACCAATTTAAATATATTCAACGAGTGATCAGTGGCAAATTGTATATACACTACTCAAAAAATAAAAGTAGTCATTTTTTTTGTTGACATATTTCTATCACGATTGAAAATTTTTTAAATATTATTCCGTACAAATTTAAAACAATTATTTATTTTAACTGTAACAACATTTTACAAAAATTAAGTTAATATTAATGAAGCTATAAGGTGTTAAACACAATCATATGGAAAACTAAAGTGAAAAGTAAGGTAATAATGGTTCAAAATTAATTTAAAATTTTACGAAAACTTATTTTTCTTAAAATTTGTATACAATCAATACTTAGTATTGCCCCCTCGGGCTTATATAACTGCAGTACAACGTCGGGGCATACTGTGAATAAGCCTTCGGAGGATTTCTTGCGGGATATTCTCCCATTCTTCAACTAATGCGTGTTCTAATTCTTGGAGCGTCACAGGAACATTTGGACGGCGCCTAATGTGTCTTGTCAAATAGTACCATACATGTTCGATCGGGTTCATATCAGGACTACATGCTGGCCAGTCCAAAGTACTAACGTTGTGCTCTTGAAGATAACGAGTAACAATTCGGGCAGTGTGCGGCCGAGCATTATCATACATTAGTATGAAATTTTGGCCATCGTTTTGTACTCTGGGTACCACATGAGACTCTAGAATATCCTCGATGTACCTCTGCCCCGTAATAGCGTCGTTACGAATAACTACCAGATTTGTGCGACCATTTATCGAAATACCGCCCCAAATCATTACCGAACCACCTCCAAAAGTGACACTTTTTTATAGTGTTTGCGGTAAATAACGTTCTCCTGTTCTTCGCCAGACTCGTATTCGTCCATCATTCCCCGAAAAACCAAATTTTGATTCGTCCGTAAACATTACTCGAAGCCAGTGCCGAAGTTGCCAATTGACGTGCTGCCTAGCAAATTGTTGTCTCATTCGACAATGCTGTCTAGATAACTTTGGTACTTTTGCAGGACGTCGAGATCTTAAATTGGCCTCTTTTAGTCTGTTACGAACAGTTTGGTCACTTACTCTACCGCTACTAGTACGCAACAGGTCCTCTTGAAGATCCCGAGCAGTGGATGTATGACTACGAAGTGCTTGTAAACGAAGAAAACGATCATCAGCAGCAGTCGTTTTTCTTTGACGGCCCATTCCTGGACGTCTCGTAACTTGATTTGTCTCTCTGTAACGTTTCCATAATTTCCAAATGGTCTCTTGTACAACCCCAAGCTCCCGAGCCACATAACGCTGAGAATAGCTTTCTTGTAACAATGTAACATCTGTGGTAACTTCTAATGGAGTTAAATGTCTCCCAAGTAGCTGGGGAACTTGATGGTGATGTTCAGCCATATCAACAAATTACAGAAACAATAGAAATCATGAATTGTTTATGCATAACAAGTGCCTTAATCACTTTAGTTTTTAGCATGTTCACGTTTAACAGCTTGTAACTTTATTAAATGTAAATTAATTTTTTACAAATGTAAGGGTATTTTAGGCAAGTATTAGCTTTATAGATATGCCAAGTCTTACTTAAAAATTTTAAAGCTTAATGAAAATACGTCAACAAAAAGAAATGACTACTTTTATTTTTTGAGTAGTGTAGTAAACTTAGGAAGATAAAGAAAAAATTAATACTAAGAAACTTGTATTGACAATGTGGGGTAAAAGTAAAAAGGTAGAAAGACATATTAGTAAACATATATTAAGAACAAATGTGAATTTCAAAGGGAAATGTGTCAAAGATCTTTTAAGACGAAGAAGAAAATAAGTCTTCTTCTTCTTCTCTGTATACGCCAATGGCCTGTTAATTAACTACAATTAGCAGTTTCTGTAAACCCTATTTGCACGTATGTCGGGCACTACATGGTTTTACGATTGTCAAAGATGTTCGTATGGCAACCAGGACCGACGACTTTACATACCCTCCGAAGCAGGACATATTGCATACGTCACTGAGTACTGATCGGATAGTTCTGCAGTACGGACACCGTTTGCAGTGTTCCGCTATGCAACCGTGTAAGTAAATAAATGATTATTAATAGTCAATGTTTGTAGTTGGTATGTTTTACATAATAGATTGATTTTGGATTCTTACAAAGATTGATAGTAATAATACAAATATTAGATCCGCATTTTTTTGGGAAATGATAATATTTTGTTAAGAAAATCAGAAAGTTGGGATTTATTTAGATTAATGTTTAGTGGGTTTGGAGCGATACGCAATACATCACTGGAGTTTGTCAAAGGAAATAATTTTAGTCAATCAAAAGTTACTCGTCAACTATTAAATATAACCTCACAATATTTGAAAAATAAGCAATTGAAAGGGTCTAAAAATCATAATATGTTAAAAAATATTCGTAAGTACTTGTGTATTAACATTGGGACTTTAACGATATTATTAAACAAATTATAAATTATAGGTAAACATATAGCAACGCTACACAAACATCGATGAAGCATTTCCGGTTTTGAATATTAATCAAATATTCAGTATACTGTATTTTATTAATCATAGTAGCAAAAGCTAAATTAGTTATTACGGATAACAATTATATTTTATTAAGGAAATTCTCTATTCTCACAACCTACAGTGAATACGTTTAAGTGGCTAATTTTCCTGGGGAATGTGTATCTATAAGGGCATATTTTATTATTCTAAAATTTTTTAAATTTGCTTGTATTGGTAGTTTGATCAGATGAGAGTTTTTTTTATTTTTCCATACCGAAAATATTTGTTGTAATCGTAAGCTTTTCAGTATTGAGTTCTTTAGGAACCCAAAAACGTGTTATTAAACGTCTAGGTATATGTGCATGTGGCGACATATTTCAGGCGCTGTTCAGCTGATTGTAACTAAATTTGCAATAGCCCAGTACAATTATAGTTGATGAATTCTAACCACAATCGGGAATCGCAAACCGGAAATTAGACCTGCTTTTACCATCATCTTCTCAGAAAACAGAATAATTAAAATCCTAATCATCTATCAAATTTTCTTTCTAACTCTAGGTTTAAAACTACGGCTTGTGTGATTTTTAAAGATTTTGAACTCTTTTCAAAGCCCTTAAATAGAATTTGTTTTACAATCGAGAGATAAAATTCTATTTGCAATACATAAATTACGGATGTTGGGGGTAAATATAGAAGTGCAAAAAAATGTGTTATGCTAAAGAATGCAATTGTATACCATATGTTATGGCCCAAATATGAAATGTCATTATTAATACTAACCGTCTAATATTAGTATAGACCAAGCTTTTTGACCCATATTTGAGATAGTAATTCGAACCTACCTATAGGTACTAGAAGTTGAAAAACAAAATAAGAAGAACCATTTATAAAGGTTTGTAGTATTTGTTGCAGCAGTCTCTAGCTCTACGAGACTTTGAATTATAAAGATTTAGATCTACACTTACATCTATTTCTTCTTCTTCTTCTGATTATATGCTAAATTTACGTTTTTAGGTGCAATAAGTGTATCCATGTCCGTCTGTTAGAGACTCTGAAGAGAAAAATTGACGCAACGATATTGGGAACAAAATTCCCAGTAACAAGTTTTCTGAAAACGCTATTAATTTACTTCTGCAATACACCTGCGTCGAAGATCCCTTATCAGTGCCAACTTTGTAAAAACTGTGCTGTGTTTCTAAAAGAACACCCAAAATGCCCTTTGGATCACCACGACCCCGGTCTACATCAGGAACTCGAATTCTTACAGTGTCTCCTACACTGATTGGTGGACATTTTCTGTTGGATAATTTCAGAATTTTTGAACTTTGTATTTTTAAATTTTCAAGTGTATTCTTCCGTTTGATTTTTATACTCTCAGTATCATCACTGTTGGTAACTTCGAATACATTTTCACTTTCGTTAAGGTTATTGGTTTCATCTAAGTTTTTCCTGAATTCAGAGTTAGTAGCTTCATTTGTATCGTCACGAAAATAATCTGTTTTATCTATTATATTGCGTATTGTTGTGTTGAAACGTAAGTCATCATCATCAGATTTTTTTTAAATCATCTTCAGTTTTAAGAGAACCAAACGCGTTGTTTGGAAAGCATGAATCACTGAGTCCCACTTTAGAACCAAACAAGACTGCATATGGAGACCTGGGACCTTTCTTATATCTAATATACACTTCTGATCTCCGAACCACACCTACCACGACTATGGGTCCTTTTCCCATGACACAATCATACTAGCGGGACACAGCAACGTAAATATCTCATCACTCCAAGGTCAAAACCACCTGCATCAACTTGAAGACTGGCTCAACAAATGGAAAACAAAAGTTAATGAATCAAAATCAAGACATGTGACATTCACCTTGCGGAAAGGGCAGTGCCCTCCAATTTACTTAAGCAACATTGAGATACCTTAGTCCATCACTATGAACTACTTGGGACTACATCTGGACAACAAACTCACCTGGTGTGAACACATTAACAAAAAAAAACAAACAAATAGAACTAAGATATAAAAACCTGTATTGGTTATTTGGACTAACATCATCCCTACCACTGGACAACAAACTTCTGATATAGAAAACTATCATCAAATCCACATGGACCTATGGAGTGGAACTTTGGGGCTGCGCCAGCAAATCAAACATCGCCATTATGAAAGATGCCAATCAAAAATGTTAAGAATAATTACCAACGCGCCGTGGTACATAACAAACCAAATGCTTCATGAAGATCTTTGCATTCCGCTCTTAACAAAAGTTATCCATGATAGAACACTAAAATACGTTGAAAAAATTACAGCATACAACAACCCCCAGCTAAATGAGCTTCCACATCACCAGATCATCAGAAGACTTAAAAGACGTTGGCCCACTGATATGAACTAAGAAGGAGCACTAATTGGAGAGTCTCTCCTCCTGCCATTGCTGAATACCTCAAATTAGCTTATAGAATATCATATGTATTCTGATTGAATTAACATGTAATCAAAATAAAAGAAGTAAATAAGGAGTTTCACGTATGTCATTATGATATGCCGATTTTTCATTAATTGTATAAAATGCAAACTTTCAGACCAATGATTGTTTGTTGGAACTTGACATCCACATAGATACCATATATTGCCCGTCCTGATTAGCCTGTTCTACGGAACCTTGGCTGTGACTATGGCGGGATTTTCCGTGGATGATTTTCAACTACACCTCTGTAACTACACCATGAGCATCAAGTACATCTGCACTTATTTTTAGAAAAGGCCAAGTCACGTGTGTCGTTAGCAAAAAGACCGGCCTAAACTCTAAATACAACTGGCGGCAAGATAATTTCGGGCTTAGACCGTATGAATTGGCCGTTTTGGATAATGCCCGTCCAGTACTGGTAAAAACCAATTTCGAGTTTAGATCGTAACATTTACATAACAAAGTCCTAAAGTGTTATTTGTAGTATATTGCCCATATAAATCTAAATTGGGCATGGCGTGAGTATATTGTGGAGATTCAAATAAATAAACTTAAGCTGTTTGTTTAAAGTGTAACAAATCTGTTTAAAATGTATGTATAACAAATTGAGAATTTCAGGTCATAACTTGGCCTCAAGGGTACAGAAATAGATGGCAGGGGATGTAGGTAAGAGGGCGGATCGATGAAATGGATGTGTGGGAACGGGGAGATGAGTTTTGTATCTTGCTGGTGGAGCATATTTGTGTCTGTGCATGTAATTTAGTTAGGGTGCTGCCATAGGTGGGGGTGTCTATCCCATATCAATCCTTCAGGAAGCACACAATTAGGAACCACGGCCCTAGGCCCCAAAATCCTGTAACATATACATTATAGGCGATTCTCATGTGTGGCACCGAACCATAGGTGGATGGTATCCCTCCCCTATTGACCCTTTCCGGGTGCAGCAATGTAACTGATTTTCAGATGCAAAAATTGTATTAAAACAGAATTATCCAATAGACAATGATGTGGAAGTTACAATCATCAGAGCGGATCAGTCAAAGAGCTAATCATTAGATCCAAATATTATCAATAAACTGTCTCTTTAACTAAGTGCAGGGAGTGAATTAAACTAATGTACTTAATAGCAGCAACAAAATTGATGAAGCCTTTCTTTGTTTCATGTTTCCATATGTGGTGTCGCTTGACCATCGTCACTCATTGCTCCATGGACGGTTCAATTCCAAAACTCCACCCCTACGAGAAGTATACATGCAATATGTAAAATTAGCTCTCCTTTAAACAATCCTGTTTATTAGTTGAATAAAAACGAACGAAACCGCTCCTAACAATATCAATAATAAAAATTTAAATACATCGAAAACCATATCTGCTGGAAACGACTGTACTTTGGGTCCTCCTAAATGTATGCGTAAAGTAGAATTCCTTATATTTTTAGTTCTAAGAGTGACTTTTAATGACCACTTGTAAGACGCGCCCAGTATTGGTCTGACTTTATGTATTCATGTTCTTGATTATGGTCCGATTTAGATATTCTACATATTTTTTTAGTTAACCTATATATCCGCTTCTATAACTTCGGGGTTAGGTTCGAATTTGGAATACACTGTATACTTTCCTAAATATACAGAATAAGTATAAAATATGGGACAGTCTAAGTAAATGGTTGATATTATTTTTGAATGTAAAAATATTATCATTAATAGGAAATCAAAAGGCAATATTTACAATAAAATCTTTGCAATGTTTGCAGTTCTTAGCATACTCTCAAGTAGCTGAATATGCAAATCCGGCCCTGCTTTTAAGTAAAACAGTGTTAAACTTTAAAACTAAGATTGTTTTTATTAAAAGCGCTTGAAGCGGCTCTCAATTTCAAACTCTTTCTCTTAAATATTTTTACTGCGTTCGCTTGTTTGTATCTACGATGTGGAGATAACAGTGGCGCAAGTATAACCTTATAAAATGTTTTTGAAGCGAACGACTTTCTGAAATTTATGGGACGGTCGCGTCTCAGTTTTCCAGGCAAATGCATTTTCATATAGTCCAAATATGTCAGCCCAGCCACCTGTATTCAAGCTGGCTTGAAAGGCAAAAATATTACGAACATGTTTCTTCGGAATACGGCCCCTCATAACTCAATTTTTTGTAGGCCATAGTTGTTTGTGTGTGCGTTCATTCTCAACAAAAGAGAGATGTAAATTTAATCATGAAATTCTAAAACAAGTTCAGCTCATCATGATGAAATTCATTTCATGTTAATGTACAACTGACAGCGACTCTCCACTTTCAAGAGGCAGTCTAAACAGGCTGAGTGCAAATGAGCAGCTTTGTGAGGCTGGAGGGTTTTGAAAAGGACGAGCATTCAATGGTGACCTGGTTACTAGTGGACTCTCTTGCAGTAACGATTTGTATATACAGTTGTGAAGCTTCCATGCAAGTGTGCAACTGCTCATTCAGGGAAGTTGTGATACGTAGACATCAAAGCCGTTTCCTTACGGAATTAGTACTTCATGAATGTCGACCTAAATGTCTCGAAGTTTATTTGTGAATATTCATGCTGTACTGTTAACGTTTCTGTCACCTGTAAAGATTTATTTTTTAATGTCTACTCATATACAGGGTGACAATAATCTACCCATGTTGTATGGGTAACTTTGTTATTATAAGAGTTACAGAGTCGGTTAAATTACCAAAGTTGAGCAGAATTTTGACGCGAATTTAATGCCATTTTTGAATTTGACCTAGATTTTCAACTTTTTTAAATATTTTAAAAATACTAAAAATGAACTATTTCTTAAATGTTAAATAATTCCACAACCATCTATGCTAGAACATAAATAAAAATGGTTTTTGTAGATCTTATTACATAGAATTCAAAAAAATTATCAAAAAAGTCATGTCGCTTTTGATTTTCGAGATATAAACTAAACTTCCATTTTTTTAAATGGCAATCGTAGTTGGCCGTAGGCTCATTAAAAAGCTCGTTTTTTGCTGACTTCAAATATGTATGGGTTGTCCTATCTATTTTTGTTAGTTTGCTCAGGATTTACAAAAATAGAAGTATGAAATCAAAAATTTATCTCTAGAAAGAATGGTGTGCCTTGGAATTGGAAAACAAATGATCTAACGAGCTGTTTCGTTTGTTCTTATTAGTTGTCAAATTTAGTTGGCTGTTAATAATAATTACGACTACAATTAGGTGTTACATGTAAGTGTAAAGTTAATAACAATAGAAAATATGGTTTATTCTTCAGAAGAACAAAACGATACGATATTTTGTTTCTTGATTTCTAATCGCGATGCAAATGCAGCATCTGAATTATATCTACAAACATACATGCAAAGAAGACAGCCAGATAAAAGATTATTTGAAAACTGGAAGCAAATTTAAAACTGTATGGATCTTTTTACAAACCAAAAGAAGCCAAAAGAAATATAAATGAAGAGACGGAAGTACGTGTTTTAGCATACAATAATTTTAAGCCGACTGCATCTGTACGGGAAATTGGACTCGAGTGTAACACATCCAGAGAAGCACGGATAATTTTGAAACAAAATAACTTTAGGCCCTATCATCATCATGTCGGAAATACATTGTACCCAATAGATCTGGAAAGAAGATTAAATTATGCTCAATGGTTTGTTCAAGAAAGTCGAAGAAACGAAGGGTTCTCTAAAACGATTGTATTTACTGATGAAGCTAAATTTACGAATAATGGATTATTTAATAGAAAAAACCACATTTACTGGGCGCAGGAAAATCCTCATATTACGGTTGAAAGACGGGATCAACATGTTTTTTCTATAAATGTTTGGTGTGGTATTCTCGATACAAAAATACTTGGTCCGTATTTTTATGAGGAAAATTTAAACTCAGAACGCTATTTATTATTTTTAAGAAATTAATTAGAAGGAATGCTGGACGAAGTTCCATTAAACCTAATACAGAATTTGAATTATTTTCAGCATGATGGGGCACCTGCCCACAATGCGCAAATTGTATCTAACTACTTATTAGAAAGTTTTAATAACTGGATAGGTAACAGAGGTCCCATAGCATGGCCACCTAGGTCTTCGGACCTAACCCCACTCGATTTCTTTTTATGGGGAACAATTAAAGACAAAGTCTATAAAGAGAAGCCTAATAATGTTGAAGAATTGAAAACTAAAATAAGAACCGCTATTAGAGGAATTAGATATAACAGCTTATTAAAAGTGCAGAGTGAAATATTAAGACGGTGTCAGCTATGTGTCCTAGAAAATGGTTGTCATTTTGAAACATTATTATGATTCATTTAATTTAGGTTCACATTAATTTATTTTCTTATTATTAGCTGTTAATTTATTGGTTGTTGGTAATTAAATTCAAGTATTCTTTTTGATTGGTGTTTTCTATCATTACTAATAAGAACAAACGAAACAGGTCGTTAGATCATTTGTTTTCCAATTCCAAGGCACACCATTCTTTCTAGAGATAAATTTTTGATTTCATACTTTTATTTTTGTAAATCCTGAGCAAACTAACAAAAATAGATAGGACAACCCATACATATTTGAAATCAGCAAAAAAAGAGCATTTTAATGAGCCTACGGCCAACTACGATTGCCATTTAAAAAAATGGAAGTTTAGTTTATATCTCGAAAATCAAGAGCGCCATGACTTTTTTGATAATTTTTTTGAATTCTACGTAATAAGATCTAGAAAAACCATTTTTTATTTATGTTCTAGCATAAATGGTTGTGGAATTATTTAACATTTAAGAAATAGTTCATTTTTAGTATTTTAAAAATATTTAAAAAAGTTGAAAATCTAGGTCAAATTCAAAAATGGCATTAAATTCGCGTCAAAATTCTGTCCAACTTTGGTAATTTAACCGACTCTGTAACTCTTATAATAACAAAGTTACCCATACAACACGGGTAGATTATTGTCACCCTGTATACGAGGGCAGCCTTTTAAGTGTTTACAAAAACTAAGAAAAAAAATTTTTTATGGAACAAACTGTTTTATTGCGTTTCAAAATATTCGCCTTTAAGATTTATACACTTTTGCAAGCGTTCAAACCAATTCTGGAAACATTTTTTCTACTCTGAAGTTGGTATCTCAAAAACATGGTTTCTGAAGCGTTAACAGCTTCTTGAGGTGATGCAAATCGCTGTCTACTCATTTTTGTTTGCCATTCGGGAACACAAAGAAGTCGTTAGGCGCTAAATCAGGTGAATACGGGCAATGAGACATTAATTCGATATTTTTCTCCTTCAAATAATCAATTGTTTGTTGTGCTATGTGAGGACTAGCATTGTCATGACGTTTTCGGTTGTTTTTCCTGATTTCGATGATTTCTACAAAACAAATTGTTATATACCATTCAGTGTTAACTGTTATTCGATCCTTTAAAGGAATGGTTGCGACATGTTCAGTACAACTGAAGAAACAAGAGATCATTTTGTTGGAAGTGTTTCGTAAACGAAGAACTTTTGTGGGATTCGGTTCATCTTGGAACACCCAAACAGTGGATTGTTGCTTAGTTTCCGGTTGATACGAATATGTCCAAATTTTACGAAATAGTAATGGCACATCTCAATAGCGCCACCTAATGGTCGTTTGCAAAAACTTAAAAGGCTGCTCTTGTACAAAAGATGAGCGAACAGTTTGCTTGTATTTTCATATACTTAGATATTTCTAAATACTTAGTAAACTAAACACCAGTTTTTTTATTAAATCACACTAATCACAAGCAACCAATCAAATTATTGATGCAATGACACCAAAGCAGGGCGACCTACGCCTACAATTTTGATACTTTAATTCAACCTTCTACAAAACCTTGACTGTAAAGGACACCCATTTAACATCCACTGGTTGTAATTCTTGTCGGTGACTGTTTTGCGCACATTGTAGCAGGCTCTGAAAAAATTATTTTTTTTATTTACAGTTATTGTAATTGTTTTAGTTCTTTTAGCGTCAGCTCTAATTATTTCAAGTAATCTAAATTTTATCACAAATCAATTTCCGGATGTGGAATAACCATCCAGTTTTTAAAAATTCACGGGAGCCTTAGTAACAGTCTAAAAACGTAAAAAAAGCATTCGATTGAAATTCAGTCGTCAGATCAAGCAGATATCTTTTTAATTTTAAACACCAGATGATAGAAGCAATTTTGCGTGGAAAGTTAAATCAAATAAGATTATATAGTTCCTGATGTAACCGGATGTGATACCGATTTCTAAATAATTTTTATTCTGCATTTTTAATGCAATCTCATATTTTTCCTACAAAAACATATATGAACAGGACAACAAGTTTACATTTTCAAAATTCAGAGAAAGCGTTAGAGCAGCGTCTCCCAAACTGCACGCCCTCCTTTCTACCTTGATACATGTTCAGTTAGGTTTGTTTAATAGTACGTGTATCAGCAAGTAGACGCGCAATATTTCGTTTAAGGTCTGTTGCACCTGAGTGGTTTAAAGTTTGTACAAATATTTTTTAAATATGAAAAAATATTTCTTAATCGAATTTAAATGTAATTTAGAGCGTGCAAGTATATCTGCCTCTGCAGATAAAGAAACTGCCAACACTACCAAAACAAAAACTAGGAAATATTGTGACGAGTATTTGAATTTTGGTTATATAAATACAATCCTTAATAGTGAAGAGCGACCTCGATGTGTATATTACACATTACATATTTTGGCTGCTGACAGCATGAGACCAAATATATAATTTATAACAATATTTATAAACTAAAGAGGAATTTGCAAAAAAAAACATAGAGATCATGAAAATAAATCTCGCGCCTTATTTATGAAGAAATTGAAAGAGTATAGTAATCAGATTTAATACAGTTTTGCCGTTGCTTCAAAAAGCTCTATTTGCATCTTATAAAGTTGCACTTCCCATAGCCAATTGCAAGAAACCTCACATTATTGCGGAAAATCTTATTTTTCCTGCTGCCGTTGATATGGTCGCAACAATACATGGAAATAGATTTGCTAGAAATGCATATAGTATCAAACAATGCTAATAGTAGGCGCATTGTTGTTATGTCAAAGGATCTGCTGGAGCAGCTCCTTTTGAAACTTACAAACAAATTATTTATTATTCAGCTATATGAAACAACGCATATTATCAAAGATGCACATCGGATGGCTTATGTTCGGTACTTCGATAATGCATCTATAAACGAGGGATAATTATATAGTAATTTCTGACCTAGAGTGGAAAAACTGTGTTGGTGTATGCCTGATCGGGCACCGGCGATGGTCAACAAGCGCTTATACGCAAAGAGAATTCAAATGCCATTTGGCATCATTGTATGATACACAGGTAATCACTGGCTTCAAAGGAAATCAGCCCAGAACTTCATTTGGTATGTAATTTCTGTTGTAAATTATATAAAAATATGGCTTTTAAGGACTATTTTATTCAACGTGAGATGATATGGGCGCTGACCATTCAGCACTATTGTTTTATTACGAATCTCGGTAGTTTCCAACTGGAAAAGCTATGCAACGGGCCCTTCAGCTTAGATAGATAATCATAACAATGCCGGTAATTTTGTTGACTGTTCACAATTAAATTGGCTTATTTAATTGACCTTTTTGAAAATTTTAAGATTTTAAATACCCAGTTACAAGGAAATAATTTTCGTCGACATCTATTGTAGTGTTTTGGTTTAACTAGCAAGAGGAATTTACAGCATTAGTCAAGAGAACTATGCAGATTATATTGCCTTTTCCTACACTTTATCTTTGAGAAGCTGGTTGTTTCTCTGCAGTAGCTTGTATAAAATCGAAATATAAATCGGCTCAACATCGAAAGTGACCAACGGGTAGCGGTTGTTTATTTAGATCCACACTTGGACAAGTTATGCAGTTCAAAACACGCGTATTTGTCAGTAGTTTGTTTAAATAAACGGTTAGAAGTTTTATGTATATTTAGGTTATAACCGTAAGTAGATTATTGTATATGCAACTTTTTGTAAAGGAATAATATGTTAAACATTAAGCATTAAGTTAAGATGTTTCGTATTAGTTGCAGTATATTAATTTCCATTGTACTAATTTTCTTTTGCGCCCCCCTTTGGGGACTTTTTCTCCCCCCCCCCTAGGAGAGCGCGCCCCAGAGTTTGAGAAACGCTCCGTTAGGGCAAGTTCCGCTAATAATTAAAAAATACCTTGGTATGTCTTCTAGAGCTTTATCATTTATATAGAGTTTTAGCAACTTTCTTAGAGTCCTCTAAAAGTATTGCTTAAATATGCAACACTGTGTTACTTGACAAGGTTTCGAAATTCTTAGCTGATTTTAGATACTTACTACGTTAATGAGTAAAAAATCTTTGGTTGTTTTTTGACGCCTCTAAGACATCACTTAAGATTCCTTGGAGCCGTTTATGAAAAATATTTGTTTGGAAATTTCAAACTTTAGAAGCGCACCAATTTTACAATTTCTTAACTTATTCCTAAATACGTTGTTGTAATGCCTAAAAGCTATTAAATAACTTAATTCAAGTCAACTGGATGGACGGTTTTTGAATAAATAGGTGTTATACTCGAGATTTTCAAAAATTTGTAGCGACCTTAGTTGTCAAGTTAAAAAGTTCTAAGAAGAATAAACCAATAGTTGTTTCATACGTCCTATGACATTCTACACTGTCATTTTGGAAACTTGTTGAAAAATAATAATAAAAAAGAAACTTGTGTAATTTCCGTTTCTGGTTTCGGTTAGCTTCGCAAATACATTGGACTTGATGCATTTTCGTTGTTTCTTGATAAAGCTAATACGGATCTGTCCAATAATTTTTGAGATATGCAAAAACTTTTTAGTAAAGACACATTAAGTTTAACGACGAGTACCTGAAAGTTGCTGAAATCGCATTTGTATGACATAAAAGTCCTAAGTATGCTTTCATACAAACCATAAAATTAGTGCTTAGGTACATGGGGTAGCGGAAGTTATTTCATAATTTTATGATTTGCCCAAGTTACATGGATACACTGTGCGGGATGGAAGTATATGAGATAAATAATCATATTTTTTCATTTTGCTTTTATTGAAATTCTTTCATAAAAGTATTATTGTGCGCACGTAACCAAAAATAGCTTTCTATTTATAGAAGAACTGATATAATAAATCAATTGGATATAGAAAGTGATTGCGGAGTGACACGACGGCAGTACCGTGCCCTGCTGCCATATTAACATGTTTGAAGTAGTTAGAGACGTGCGCACTAACTCAGGGCATCAACGGGTTTAGGTCCTCTCCGAGGCACCGCGGGTTGCAGCATGTAAGCGAAGATTGTGGTCACCCATTCAAGTAGGCACTACGCGGATCGTTGCTTAACTTTGAATACTGTTCAACCAGTACTCGCGCTGTTCCCCAGAAACATAGACGTAACATACAAGGGAAGTGGTTTAGATTAAACGAAAATTAGATGAGTTTTGTACGAGGGTTGTCCCAAAAGTAATGCATAGTTGGTTCTAACTCGAAAAATATTTATTGAAAAAGATACAAGTGATTACAGGCCTTCAATATAATCCCCTCCCTTATCAATGCACGCTTGCCAGCGGCGCGGATGTGCTTGAATCCGTTCAGCGTCCCGTTCGTATTGAGCATCCCAATCTGTCGGGTCACTTCTCTTCGGAGCTCTTCCAGCGTCGGAAAACGCACCCCCCGCAGGGGTTCCTTCAGCTTGAGGAAGAAATCGAAGTCAGGTGGGCTCAGATCAGGACTATAAACCGGGTGGCGGGACCGTTCCCAGCCGCATTTTTCGAGAAGTTCAATGATCGGTGCACTGTCGTGCGGGCGTGCATTATCGTGCAAAACCAACACACCACTTTGCAACATTTCTGGACGCAGTTTACGGATTTTTGGGCGCAAGACATTCTGAAGAAAGTTTTTGTAGTACGCTCCAGTGACACTAGTACCCTTCGGAACTCGATCTGTGGCGATTACGCCTCGTTTATCGTAGGCAAAGATCATCATTTCTTTCATTTTCGACTGTTGGCGACGAACTTTTTGTGCTCTCGGCGAACCTGAACGCTTCCAAACGTCGCTCTGAGACTTCATTTCAGGCTCAAAGTCACTTATCCAGGTTTCATCAATTGCGATGATTCTAAGATATTCAGAAGTAACAATAGGAAACGCAATGAAGGGGGTCAGGAATAATGGCAT
>JABXWE010013384.1:0-45377 GCA_014611495.1 Limonius californicus
ATATGATATGTGAATTCAAATTTAAACTTTGTTTGGAATTTTCGGGATTTCTCTATAGAAATAATCATAAATCAGCAACTAACCATTCATAAGCGTTAACAAATTGACTCTCGTCTATTTTACATTTAAGTGAGGTTAGTTGCTAATTTCAGTTTTACTTTAACAACAACATATATGATATGTGAATTCAAATTTAAACTTTGTTTGGAATTTTCCGGATTTCTCTATAGAAATAATCATAAATCAGCAACTAACTACTCATAAGCGTTAACAAATTGACTCTCATCTATTTTACATTTATGTGAGGTTAGTTGCTAATTTAAGTTTTATTTTAACAACAATATATATGACATGTGAATTCAAATTTAAACTTTGTTTGGAATTTTCCGGATTTCTCTATAGAAATAATCATAAATCAGCAACTCACCACTCATAAGCGTTAACAAATTGACTCTCGTCTATTTTACCTTTAAGTGACGTTAGTTGCTAATTTAAGTTTTATTTTAACAATAATACAAACAAATACAAAACACTAATAAATGAAATTTCAATTCGAATTTAAACTCTGTTTGAAATTTTCCGGAATTTCTCTATATAAATAACCATAAATTAGCAACTAACCACTCATAAGCGTTAACGAATGCACTCTCATATATTTCTGCTTCACATAAGGTTAGTTGCTAATTGAAGCTTTATTTTAACAATAACATAAATGAAATTTGAATTCAAATTTAAACTTTGTTTGGAATTTTCCGGATTTCTCTATAGAAATAATCATAAATCAGCAACTAACCACTCATAAGAGTTAACGAATTGACTCTCGTTAATTTTACCTTCAAATGAGGTTAGTTGCTCATTTAGGTATTATTTTAACAAGAATAGAAACAGATGCAAAACAATAATAAATGAAATTTGAATTCGAATTTAAACTCTGTTTGGAATTTTCGGGAATTTTTCGCTATAAATAACCATAAATCAGCAACTAACCACTCATAAGCGTTAACGAATGAATTCTCATCTACGTTACCTTCAAGTGAGGTTAGTTGCTAATTTAAGTTTTATTTTAACAATAACTTAAATGAAATTTGAATTCAAATTTAAACGTTGTTTGGAATTTTCCGGATTTTTCTATAGAAATAATCATAAACCAGCAACTAATCACTCATAAGAGTTAACGAATTGACTCTCGTCTATTTTACCTTCAAGTAAGATTAGTTGCTGATTTAGGTATTATTTTAACAATAATATATACAAATACAAAACGATAATAAATGAAATTTGAATTAGAATTTAAACTCTGTTTGGAATTTTCCGGAATTTCCATCTATAAATATCCATAAATCAGCAACTAACCACGCAGAAGCGTTAATGAATGGACTATCATATATTTTACCATCACATAAGGTTAGTTGCTAATTCAAGCTTTATTTTAACAATACCATAAATGAAATTGGAATTCGAATTCAAACTGTTTGGAATTTCCCGGAATTTCTCTATAAAAATACACATAAATCAGCAACTAACCACTCATAAGCGTTACCAAATTGACTCTCATCTATTTTACCAACACATAAGGTAACTTGCTAATTCAAGCTTTATTTTAACAATAACATAAATGAAATTAGAATTCGAATTTAAACTGTTTGGAATTTTCCGGAATTTCTCTCTAGAAATACACATAAACCAGCAACTAACCACTCATAAGCGTTAACGAATGGACTCTCATCTATTTTACCTTCAAGTGAGGTTAATTGCTAATTTAACTTTTACATAAATGAAATTTGCATTCGAATTTCAACTCTGTTTGGAATGTTCCGGATTGCCTCTCTAGAAATAAAGCAGCAACTAACCACTCATTAACGTTAACGAATGGACTCTCACATATTTTACCTTTAAATGAGGCTAGTTGCTAATTTAAGTTTTATTTATTATTTATGACCTTCCTGTATATTAACCTTTAACGTCTAAGGTTAGCTGCTACTTTTGCTGCTAAATTTTGTTTTAATGATAATAGCAGCAAAGCGATTCTCTATTCCACAAATCGGTTTATAATAAGCCTCAGTAATTCCGGTAGTTCTCATTAAATATAACCTTAAACTAGCAACTAACCTCGTTGAGATTTTATTAAGCTTAGCTGTCTGATTTAAACGTCTGGTCGAAGTTAGTTGAAATATGAAACTCTGGAATTTTAGTTATTATTGTAAACCTTATTTTACCATTACCATTCTTTGTGTTGATGACAAATTTTAATACGAATTTATTAAATAATGCTTAATTCTCACCAACATAATATTTTTATTATAAAGGCTTGACATCTAAGCAAGAGAAATATACATTGTAGGATGTTACATCTTAGTATTAAAATAAAATTTTATTTGTTTACTGAAGTACTGTCAAATATGTGAAGCATTGATTCTCAAACTGTGGTAATCTTGTATAATGTCCCACAGAATAGCCAAGAAATCAATTGTTATTAAAAAAAATGATTTGCTTGTTTTACAATAACGAAATGGAACTACTAGTATCATGAAAACTTATGAAAAACATGAGTGTAACCATATTAACGCTGAGACTTTTTCAGGTTCATGGTATGGAGCCAGACACACCCAAATGATCATGCTCTTCCTGCTAATTACCATAGGCTACGGAATGAGGGTCAACCTCTCAGTAGGAATAGTAGCCATGACGGACCCTTCAGTGAATCCCGATTTTCCCGTAAGTTACCACCACAATCCGTCTTGATCCGTTCAAATCTAATAACGATATTCCCTTTAGACCTACGACTGGGACGACAAAAGTGTGATTCTTTCCTCATTCTTCTGGGGTTATGTTATACCACAAATAGGAGCAGGTCAATTAGCTAAAGCATATGGTCCCCGATGGTTTTTAGCAGGAACGATGTTCACCACGTCACTGTTCTCCATTTTGATACCGTTCATGGCGGAATTCGGATCTTGGGGCGTGATGCTCTGCAGGGTCATTCAAGGATTCGCCCAGGGTTTCTTCTTCCCGTCTTGCCACAACTTGCTGTCAAAATGGGTTCCTCCAACTGAAAGAGCCAGAATGGGAACGTTTGTGTATGCCGGTACGTAAAGGTTAGCTATTGTTTTGAGACAATAATAAATACCGGTATTGTCTATTTTAGGTGGTCCTTTTGGTACTGTTCTGGCACTACCCATCACCGGTTGGATTGCCGATAGTTCTCTAGGTTGGCCATCTGCGTTTTACTTGTATGGTGTTGTCGGCTTGGTATGGACTGCCGTTTGGATATTTTTGGGTAAAAACAGCCCAGCGGAACACCAAGGAATAGATCCGCAAGAAAGAAAGTACATTGAGGCATCTCTCGGGCAACTGGAAAACAAAGCTGTAAGATTTATAACTGTTTGTGTTGGTGCAATTATTAGAATTGTTTTTGTGGTTTTAGCCACCACCAACGCCTTGGAAATCAATTGTTACATCTTTACCCGTTTGGGCTATACTGATAGCTCACTCAGGACAGAATTGGGGATTCTCAACGTTGCTTACCAACATACCAACGTATATGGGTGGTGTTTTGAACTTTGATATAAAATCGGTAAGTCAGGTTCTGCTTTGTATTATTTACGGGATATCTTTGTAAAAACGATTAATTTGAATTTTCATTAACGGAAATGGAATGGATAATATTGGTATTCTGTAACATGGTTTAAACTCGGATATCAATGTTTTTGGTTTTCATTGCAGAACGGATTATTATCAGCCGGTCCATATTTCCTATTCTGGATCTTGAGCTTCGTATTCAGTGCGGCCACAGATTATGTCATCGTCAATGAAATAGTATCAGTTGTAGTAGCAAGAAAAATAACCAATAGTATAGGTAAGGCCAATACCATGATGTTTTCTTATTACTTAACTTGTAAGTAGGTTAGCTTTGCCTCACACCGCCTTGGCGCTGCGTAAGCGGCAAAGAGGATCAAGATAATCATGATGATTATGATGATAATGGTAACTTATAATTATCTTATCTGTCTTTAGGTCTTTACGTGCCAGCAGCAGCTCTGCTAACATTGGCATTAATCAGCAGTTTGGAAGACATAACCGACATCACATTAGCGCTACTCTTCATTGCTGTTGGAATCAATTCTTGTTGCTTCTGTGGCTACAATGTTAACCATATCGATTTGTCTCCAAACCACGCGGGAACCCTCATGGGTATTACCAACGGTTGTTCTAACATTTTCTCAATCATTGCTCCTCTTGCTATCCAGTACATAGTTAGTGACGAGGTAAGACTATTTATTTAAAAAAAAAAGAAAAAATCTAAAATTTAATTATTGCAGTCGGACCCAGAACAATGGGCGGTAGTGTTTTACATAGCTTCCGGCGTTTACATTGCCGGAAACACGTTTTTCGTGCTCTTTGGATCTGGCAGTATTCAGCCATGGGATTCAATAGAACCCGAGACCACAATAGGTGAGGTTAAAATTGATATCTTTAGTAGAACAGCTACCTCAAGCGCAGAGAGACTATTGGCTGATGGTGATAACAGAAAATCGTATAATTCGTGCCAAGATAATATAAGGAAGTGATTAGTAGCTAGAAGAGGACAAGGGTAAAAGAAAAAACTGCTTCAGACTTATAGGTATCCCAGATTTAAATTTTCAAATGGGGAATGCTTCGACTGCCAATAAACTAACACTTCCTTTTTTGTTTACATATTTGACTAACACGGGTCAGCTTTGTCAATGATAATACAGGAAGAGCATCCAACGAATCTTATTATTTAACGTATAATTTGATAGGATGCCTGCGCTATTGTAATGCATTATAAACATGGAAATTTCTTTTTACAAAGAAACGTTTAAATAACTTAGTGTTGTTTTATAATAAGAGGTTACTATAATGTGACACCGTTGACGTCTACGTCATATAACAGTATCAAACTCATGTAATCTAATAAAAAAATACGAGGCGGCTGTTTAAAACGCCTAAAAACGAAATTTTGTATTTTCTGTTTTGTTTTCCAAGTTTTATTACTATGTAATTGCAAGTTTCTTTGTGAAAAGGGTTATATTTACAAGAGCAATAGTTATAGTTGCAGCTACAATTAACCATTTATATTTTTGCAGTACCTGAACTTACTCCTGCACCAGAGAAGAAAGAGAAAGTTGTTGCCAGTACCAGATATTGACACCTTGTACCTATTAAATTTATTTATTTGTAAATTTTAAATAAAAGTGATTTAGAGTTTAGTCTTTGTAAATAAGAGATTTTATTTTAAGAAGTACTTACAAGTTTTGTTTTCTTGAATGGCTTATATTAATGTAAGAAAGTTCGAGAGATTATTTAAAGCTATTTTAAGCTTTAATTTGAAATTACTAATGCCATTTTCCTTGGCATTTTATTGTATTGTTATTTGTAATATATGAATAGTCATGAAATATACAATTTAATTTATTGTGATATGGCGTATTTGTGTGTCGTTGTTTTATGGAGAAGGTTTAAGGAAATGTGAGTATTGGAGATTAATTCGATTTTCGATAGTTCGATTAGGGGTAGTTATGGATAATAACTCACGTTAGTATATGTTTAAAAACCTATAAAATTACAAACTTGTCGTAGATGCCGTAAAATTAACTTTTAGACGTTTGGACTATTTGTTATTATTTACGATATTAATTTTTTTAGAAAACAATAAAAAGTAAAGTAACAATCTTCGTTTACTATAATAAGTAATTATTACAGTAATTAGCAGTTTATTATGTGAATACCATTAAGACGGTTTGCTATTTTGCATAACCATCTTAAAGTTTTCTTTATTGTAATGCATTAATCGTGTAAGATTACATAACATTCTAACATTAAATCATTAGTGGAGAAGCACCGAACTATGTTGCTATTTGAATTTTGAAGCATTTAACTGACGACTATAGGCAACACACGAAGCACTTTAATTTAGCAGACCACTTGGGTCTTTACGTGCAGCGTTTTAATTAAAACGTTTTATTAGCATACATGTCCGGTTTTCACTTATAAAGCAGATTTAAATGTCAAGACATTTTATTGCTTCTGTAATACGATCTATCACAGCAGCAGCAGTTATGCTGTAAAACCTAACGCGAACATGCTAAATTGAGTATGTAATGGATTACACGTGTCCACGCAACACTTACTTGCCTATGGATAAGACATATATTAGAACTATTTGAATATTATTAATAAGTATTGAACAACTTTAATATTGCATGCCGGAGCGTATCCAGTTACTAATAGTACTTTGCATAGGTCTATACATATCCTGTAATTGTTCACAATTACACGGTTCGGTTATGTACTTTATCTAGGCATGCCAAAATACCAAATTAGGTTAAGATAGACTGAAGTTAGAGATAGATTGGGTTGAAACAATCCAGTTTATGAAGAATGGAGAAATGGTACTTCTTCTTTTCTTCTTTTATCCTATTTTCTATCGTTTCCATTTTTGGATGTAGGCCTCCCCTATCTGTTTCCAATTCTCTCTGTTATGGGCCATTCTTTGCCATATTAAGCCTGCATGTTTTGCTATATCATCTTTCCATCTCATCTATGGCCTACCTCTCGATCTTTTACCTGTATATGGTCGCCATTTTCCTATTTGGTGGTTCCACCGTTGGACGTTCGTTATGTCCGACCCAATTCCATTTTAGTTTAGCTGCTTGTTCAGTGACATCTATGCTTTCGTTTTCCTTCTTATCCAGTCATTTATTTTTCTATCTCTAAGCGAGATCCCTAATATTTGCCTCTCCGTGGCACTCTGCATTTTTCTTATCTTATCTAGGTTTGATATTGTGAACGTCCATGTTTGAGCTCCATACGTGATGATTGGCGGGTGCATGAGTTAAATGCTCTGATTCTTAAGTGTAAAGGAATATTCTGGCTTTTTAGTATGTACGACAGTTTACCAAAAGCCGTCCATCCCATTCGTACTCTTCTAGCTATTTCGGCGGTTTGATTTTCCTTGATGACTTTATGATTTGGCCTAAATATATAAACTGCTCCAAGAAATTAACGCACCACAAGTAACAATCGCAATATTGTTTTTATTATACTTATATGAAAACACCTTGTTTTCATCTGTTTATACAAAGACGTAAAGGTGGCATTTTCAGAACAGCGCACGTAAAATTTTTACCGATCTCCGTTTTTTTTTGCGTGCGCTAAATGCCGATAATAAATATATCGTTGCTATGGAAATGTTAATCATGTTTGGTACTATTACGATGTATTATGATTACTTTGAAAATAAAATGTTCTAAATTTACTTTTTATCCTTTTTTGCGTTGTTTTTAGATAAGTATAATAAAAAGTATCGTTCATTACACGTCCGGAAATGGATTTTTCCGTGCTTGCATGACTTCCCGTGTGAGGCGAAGCCGAACACGAGAATTTGTCACGCGCGCACGGAAAAATCCTTATTTCCAGACTCCTAATGAAATATACTATTACAGTATTGCATGTAATGAAGTACGTTTAATCATAAATAATGCTTAAAATTAAATAAACCATATTTTTTGAAAATAAACAACAATCAACTCAATTTAACAACAATCAACGCAAAAATTTAAAAATTCAAAATTCGAAAACTCAAAAATTGTAAGTTTACAGGTTCAGTAGGCTATGTTTCCGCTTCGACTTGTTATGACAGCTTGACAACGACGGTCCGTGCTTGCAATTAATACACTTAACTGCTCTTGTTCAAGATTATCTCGCATTTTCACTAATGAATTCTGTAGGTCGTTAAGAGTTGCAGGGGGTGGTTGAAGGGATTGTACTTGTCTTCCAAGAATGTCCCACAGGTAGTCAATCTAATTCAAATCGGGATTTCTGGCTGACCATTGCATAACAGTAATACCAACGTGCGTCGTCTAGGTATTCTTGCACAATTGTGGTTGTGTGGGGCCGAGCGTTGTCGTGCATTGGAAGTTATCTCCGATGTATAGGGCATATGGCACAACATACTGTTCTAAGATACCCGTAATATATCTCTGCAAAGTTGCATTGAGCATATCGTTCATTTGGACTCGTCTACGAACAAAATGCGTCTCCAATCTTCATTTTCCCAATTTAAGTGGTTTCTAGTAAAATCAAATCTGTGTCTGCGTTGGTTTGGAGTCTACTGTGGGCCAGTAGCTGGTAATCTGGCTCTCAGATTTCCTTCCAAGAGACGTTGGCGAACGGTTTCAATGCTAACCTGCACATTATGTAGGGCAGAAAGTTGTCATTGGAGTGCTCTTGTGGTGGTAAAGCGCTCGCTTAGTGCACGCATTCTAAGGAAACGATCTTCTACAGCGGTAATAGCACGTGGTCGCCCTTGCCATAGTCGGCTGTCGTGTTCGTTGGTTTCTCTGAAACGCTGGATGATCCGAGAAAATGTTGTGTGGTTCACCCCAAGCCTGTCAGCGATAACGCGGAAGAATACCCTTCTTCAGACAATGTAAGGGCTGTGACACACTCATCACGACTTAAATTTCTTGAGATAAGTTGCATTTTAAATAACACTGCTCGTATAAGCAATTGTTTGATGACAGCTACATGATTTGATAAGTTTTAAAGTAAAACGAAACTCCAAGTAAATTGTAAATGTGCATGTAAAATTGATTAATTTTTTTAACAAAGTTAAAGATGTAGAAACAGACCAAGAGTAACATGTGTCTATTAGGCGATCAGGTTTGTATCAGACATTCATTCGATGCATTTGCTTGAAGTGGATAGCGCACTACTTTTCTTTTATCGCAACATTAATAAGTGGTGCGTTAATTTCTTTGAGCAGTGTATATTCAGTCACTTTTAAGGCCTTTTTCTAAGGATCTTGGATCCATGTCATTGATTATTTCTTAAAAATCTTCCTTTTTGTTAGCAAAGAGAATCACATCGTCGGCGTATGTATATTTAGGTATTTTCCGTTAATGCAGATCCCTTTTCCTTCCAAATTCAAAGTTGTAAATATGTCCTCCATTGCTAAAGTAAATAATTTGGGGGAAATGGTATCACCCTGTCTTACTCCCCTTCTGATTGGTATTTGTTCCGTTTTCAGTTCTTCGGCTAGTTGCACTGTGATTGTTGCATCTTGCTATCTGTTATGTATTGGGTCACGATATCAGAATCTACTCTGCAGTTTACGAGTGTTTCCTCCCCAGCCCATGCTTCTATGCTGTCGAAGGCTTTTTGCTAAGTATAGGGGAAGGTTATATTCATTGGTTTTTTCAATTAATATTTTTAGAGTGTGTAGATGATCACATGTGCTGTAGGTACCCTTTCCTAAAGTCTGCCTGTTCGCCGGGGTGATAATTATTGCATTTATTTGCTAGTCTGTTAATTATTCTTGTAAACGTCTTGTATATTTGCTACAGAAGCGATATAGGCCTGTAATTGTCTAGTTTTGCTGGGTCACCTTTTTCATATATTAGGATCGTCTTCACGGCTTTCCATTGTTTTGGTATCTTACTCTCGAATAAGCATTAATTGTTGAATGATAGCTTTAGGTATAACAATTTTTTATTGTCTCCTTCTTTAAACATTTCAGCCAGTATCTCAATTGTGCTTTGGGTTGCATATACTGAATAGTGTTACACAGAGTTGAAAAAAACACGTCGAGTGAATAGCAGTGAAGATCGTTTCAGTAATCATCCCATTCTAGGGGTTTGAAGGTTTTAGGTGATGGGGGCGATAGGACGTTACTTCATTAGGGGATTTACCTGGCTTGGGAGTAAGAAACTTCAGTAGCTTGGGCCAGTATACTAATCGTGAGACTGACTTGAATATCACGGTGAGAAACGTTATTCCCTTTCTGGGTAGCTCCTTTAACACCTTATCCGTTAATAAGTCTCATAGCGGTGATTTTATCGATTTAATGCTCTACGAAGGTTAACACCTTTTTAAAAATGTTTAAACCCTTCCTGCATTTGTCTAAATGTCAGTTCTAAGAGGGATTATATTAAGTATTATTTTCAGGTATATGTAAAAAGCAGTAGTTAATTAAGGGCAAAATAAAAAAATGATTGTTGGAAACAAATTATTTAAACAAATATGTTAGCTGCAAGTGAATATTTTAAGAATTTTCTTGCTTCTTTTGAATTCGATAGTTTGAATAATTTATCTGAAAACGATTAATTGTAGGCCTGTCGACTATCTATCTTTCTATTTTAAGTTTACATGCGGATTTTTGCAAAAAATTCACATAGTATTTCTCAAGTTTGAAACTAATAGATTTTTCGGTCCTCTTTCCGACAGCGTAAAAATAATTACTTTTTGTTGTTGTTGTTGGTTGGTTGCTTGTGGATGGATTGCCAGAAAATCCTGTCCCCTATGGGTTCACAGCACCCTGTATACTAAATGTAATCTTGCATAAAGGGGCCTAATAGTTTTTAAATGCTTTAATGCCATGCATTTATAACACTATACACTATCTTTAAAACTGGGATGTTTGCGAGAGTTCTAAAGCCTTTCGTTTGGAAAATGTAGAAATAAATATGAATTTCACAACAATGGTTACTTTCACATTAATAGATTTACTGAATATATAAATGTGGTCTATTTGACTAAATTACTTTCCTGCGTTTTTCTCTGAAAATTTGTATGCAAATGAAATGACTCCATGACTGAACAGAGGGAGGATTTTATGTGAAACATTAAAGAATATATTTCTTGCAAATGAAAAATATTGGTAGATGCTTTAAAAAGCAGAAGCACTAGGAATAAATTAATAAATTAAAAACGAATTTTCGATCGATATGTATTATTCAATTTGGTTTCACATTTGACTACTACAGTATGCTTTACCAGGTCAATTTTCTTTGTTTGCGGTTTCATCAGAGTTCCAACTTTGTACTTTCTTTGATTAGTTTCTAAAATAAATGTCGTCATTAGTACCGGACGCTATTTTATAATGTTACAGAGGAATAACCCGTACATCAATTTGTTGATTCTTAAATTACTGAAATTCCAATCGTTTTTTTTGAAAGTTTATCGACTTTAAGATATCCTGGGTAGGTTAAAAGCATTGGAATTCCAAGCAAAAAATAGTATTTTATAAAATTCACCTTTAAAACCTCCACCGTATAATTAGATGTCTAATAGTTTTATGTAGAATCCTAAATAAAATATATTCCAAATGATCTATTGCTATTTCTAAGGTCATGGTCAAGGTGTCCGAGAAATATCCTTCGCTTTCCCAATTAACCAAATAAAAACGAGTTAAATTGAAAGAACTTTGTTTTTAATCATTAATAACTGATTACAACTCCACCTATGTTGTAGTTGTTATTTAATATCTATCAAACTAATAACTTTGCTAATGACATCAACTGTATTATGTTTTAAGACAAGATTTCTGGTTATTGGGTGCCATGCTAGTTGTAACATGGCATTTAATTGCATTTCTATCTAAAACAGCATAATAAAATGATTGCCTATTTAGCGCCTTTTTTGTGGTAGATATAAATAAATTGGTTTTAAAAGAATCGCCGCATAAAATTAATATAAGATGTTCATGTGACTGTAGTTACCTACGTGAAATTCCTTCCACGTGTTGTTTTTCGCGATCGAAATCCTTCAAACTAGTTGAATTTGGGTTAACATTTAAGTAACCTATTACATATTTAATTAAAGCAAATCTTGGGCACGTGGTAGTTAGTAAATAAAGTAATAAACAGAAGCCAGGCGGCGCCTTTGCTGTCCTTGCACTTATTATCAGATTTTTCTTAATTCCACCAGGTATAATCATTGCAATGGTTTTGAATTATTGGTTTGTTTATGTAATATTCTTTCTGCTGCAATACTGTTTGCACCTGTATACAATTACTTTATCTATTACATCCAGAATGCACAAATAGGAATGTTTAAATTAAAACTCCATCTAAAGACAACTGCAAAAATTAGATTAATTAAAAGTTATCCGTGAATCTTGTTAACATATCCATAATAATTGTTTCCTTATAATATTATTCAGACAGTTACAGTTACGATTTCGGAGTTCTGTTCATTATAGTGTGGAACAGCGCGTAATATTTAAATTTCTTACTAATAAAGGCGTAAACTATACTGAAATTCTTACAAGATAGCGGTCACAATACGGCAATCAATGTCTTTCTAAAAGTAGAGAGTGGTATATATTTTAGAGACGGGAGAGCTCGCGTAGAAAATGAGACTCGTGTATGACGACCTGCAATTCGGTTAATCGTGAAAATGAAAAAATGTTAATGCTCTAATTCAGCAAGATCGTCGGATTGCAGCTCATCAGATTTCTTAAAATTTACAAATTAGTGTCGAAAGTGTTGAAGACATCATAGAAAACAAGCTAAAGAATCGTACGCTGAGTCCCAGAAAGTGCTAACAACACAAGTCGAATCGTTTGCAAATCGCCTCTTCATTACTACTGCGAACTGAGAGACAAGGAGATGAATTTTTGAACTCAATTGTGACAACTGATGAAATCTAGGTACATTATTTTACTCCCGAGTCAAAACATGCAAGCATGCAGTGGTGCCACAATACATCTCCAAGGCCAAAGAAAACAAAAACTGTGTTGTCAGCTGGTAAAGTGATTGGGATTCTCAGAGAGTGCTCTTTGTTGATTTTCATACAGAACATCGTACAATTAATGCAAAAACCAGCTCTAACAAATCTTTTTTCAAGCATTTGGTTTCAGCAAGATGGAGTTCCTTCCTATTTTGATGTGTAAATCCGGCAATTTCTAGATGTGAGGATCACTGATAGATAGTAAGGCGGTGAGAACGGTTTGGGTGGCCTGCGCCATCACCCGACTTAAAGCCGCTAGGTTTCTTTCTGAGGGGAGGTGTGAAATTGTATGTTTACATTAGTAGGCCAAACAATTTAGAGGATTTAAAATGTGGGATTCGTGTAGAAATGGAAAGTATCAGTCCGAAAATTATTGAGTGTGCGATACAAACTGTTTACTGTGTTGGTTCAATTTCAATTTGTTAATGGTGGACAATTTGGCGTTTTTTTCAGAATGTTCTTATTTTTATTGAACATAAATTCTGAATTTTTTAAACTAAATATATATCTATTCACCATTTAATTGATGAGGTCTATCAAAATAAAGAGGAAAAATGGAGCTGTCATTTAAATCAATTAATGTTGACGTCGTACCGCAGACATAGGAACCGACAGAAAAATAGATTTACGTTAGGAAGTGTCATTTTAAAAAATAAAATATATATGTTTCAAAAAGCATTAAATAACAAAATTACGAATTTTGTGCGGAACTTTACCACCACCATATTATTTAAAATAAGGGTCTAACAATTAACTATCCCAGCCCCTAGGACAACAACGCATTGTGGGTATGTTTTAAATAATTTGTATTAACATTTGTAGTTAGTGCAGTTTGAAATATTTCCTAGTTTTGATAATATCCCCATTTACAATAAAGAATGAGAAATTTGCTCAGTTTTCGTGTCTTCAGAGTCCAACCTCTGTATTATATAAAGTTGCATGTCTACCGAAGGAATTGGTCGACTACATGTGTGTGTGTGTCTCGGGGATAATGAACGGAACAAAACAGTTTGAAGTGTTGCAGAATAAGATGTTGCCTAACGGGAGAGATTTGCTTAAACAAGAAAAGTGCGTTTTCCAGGATGACAATGCACCTTGCCATAGAGTATAAGTGGTTGAATCTTGGATGTCGGCCTTTAATGTTGAGATAATGGATTGGCCAGCCCAATCCCCAGACCTTAATCCCATCTAAAACTTGTGGCGAAGGATATCTAATATTAATTAGGGCCGGTCTTTGAATGTTCCGATAAAGTTCTAGACAAGCTCAGTCAAAATTATCCTCCTTGTTCTGCCTTTCAATCGTATGATAGTTTACGTCAGAGGTTAGTTTACTTATTCCATAGGATTAAACTTATGGGATAGTAGAAGTAGCTGACAATATTATTTCGGCATAACAAGGCAGCTACGAGTGTGTACGAGGAAATATTTCGAGCGGATCTGAATGTAAATTAAGTGTTTATAAAATTAATACAATTTTTCTAGTGTAGTAACTAATAAATCGATAAATTTTACAAATTGAAGAAGCAGAAATTCTTAGTTATGCAAATCCAGACCGCAGACTTATCGTCTTAATCATTTTGATTTTTCAGATGGTTGCAATTTTTCTGAAGATTTAATTAAAGAAAACCACTGTTCAAACATTACTGGAAGAAAATCAAATACATTACAGCAAATAATAAAGTGTGGCATTTAGTAAACAAAATATAGGTTTCTTTGTTTAACTCACTGTTTAAGTTAATGCATCCTTCTCCGCACACCATTGTACGAAACTTGCCACACATTCTTTAGACACAGTGGTAGTTAACTAGTAAGAATTTGGCCGATACTTAGCCAACAGGATAAGTTATACTGAAAGACGGAACAACGCTGTCGATTATATTTATCTTAGGGGTTAGTTTATGCCGCCTGACAACTATCGGAGATTTTTATCGGAACATTAAAAATCGGCGCTTAGAAGAATAAAACCGATAAAAAATCGATTTAGTGGAAGCCTTTGTCAACACCAGGTTTCCCTGAATCTCCACGGATAAACTTGGAACATTGGTAAATTCCATGCTAAATAGATGCAAGTTAATAATCAAGAACAAGGGCTAATAAGTAAGTTTTTTTCCATGTGAAGTAGCTAGTTCCCCATCGGGCGCCACACCAGGTGGCGGATAGGGGAATGGTCTCCAGACCTGGAGGGTACTGAAGAAATAAAATATCCAGAGCGGACCGAAACTAGCAGGCGCTGGGGTGCTAGAGTGGCCAGAACTGGATTAAGGTGGAGAATGTGGGCTTTATTACAACTTAACATTAGATAGCCATAGGCGGAAACTGCATATTGGTTTAACCGGCTATGGTACTGCGATCTTCCAACCCGTTTAGCTAAAGAGGACAATTAGGGCTAAATACCCGCTAGAAGACAATATGACGAGTTTTAAAACAGTTAATATACCCCAGGTGGGTAGGATTCAAAATCCAAAACGCCACACCTAGAAAAAGGTCAGCCTTATGGATTGTGGTGTAGGCAAAAATTCGCAAATGTTTATCAACTATAGAAAGCTTCCATCAACGAAATCATATATCATCACTTACAATGTTAGAACCCTTATGGTTGGAAACCGGTTCTCGTCAAAAAACAAATACACAACAGAATCCAACAAGCAAACATAGAACCACCTCAACAAAATCAGAACGTTCCAGCCACAGCCGGTCCCGTCACACGCAACCGAACCCGGAATCAACAAAGCGCAACCGCACGGAACGGTCGAGAAGTATATATAGCTCCAGCAGAAACGAACGTCAACAGTCGTATTACAAGAAGCACCAGCAGAAAGTTATCCGACAAGACCTGAAGATGGCAAATGTGATTTTGCCGAAACGTCGTCAAGACAACCATCCCAAGACCAAGAAGTTACTACGCGGAAGAATACCTGGAAGCCAATCACAGCATATACATATATATATATATATATATATACCTATATCGAGTTTTTTACAGCCTTGGCCGCCTCTCGTATCCCAATCGCCAGTAATCTCTGTCCCTCCAATCTCCTTCCTCCATTTCTCTCTGGGTCATGGACTCTTCTATTCCTTGTCGCCAAGTTCTTCGTGGCCTTCCACGGTTTCTTCGTGTTGGCGGGCCCATTGCCATATCCTTTTAGGCCATCTAGTTTCTCCGATTCATTGTAGATGCCCGTGCCAAGTAAGTGTCTTGGTTTCGATTGTATCTATGATGGAGGCTTCTACTTCCATTCGTCTTCTTATTTCGTCATTCCTTACTCGATCTACCTTTGACACTCTGCAACTCCTCCTCCAGAAATCCATCTCTAGAGCTCTCTAGAGATCAAAAAGATACAATCTACAAATAATCCAGGTATATGCATCAGAAAATCAAGAAGCAGAACCACTGTAGGAAGATATCTCTCTTGCACAAGGATTAGAAAAAGCACACTATACGCTCGTAACGGGAGATTTTAACGCAAAATAGGAAACATAAACAAAGACAACATACCAAGTAGAGGAAATTTCGGACTAGGTTCCCCAAACGAAAGAGGGGACATGCTACTAACCTACCTTAAGAACGAAAACATGTACTGTATGAACACCTTCTTCAAGAAACAAATACAAAGAAGATGGACATGGAAGAATCCAGACTCTCAGATAAAAAATGAAATAGATTATATAATAGCCAATAAGAAGATCTAAACAAACTAGATGATGGAAGCGATCACAGACCAATAAGAGCAACAACATGACTAAACACCAAGACTGATAGAAACAAGCTAATCACAAAAACACGATTCCTCACAATAGAACAATTAAAATAGAACATCGATAAATATAAAGAAAAGTTAAGGACAAAATAGTCAAACAATGAAAACATGGGCGAAATGGCTATAAACGAACTCGAAAACACAAGAGCGTTAGAGATCGCATTAGAAACGAAACAATCAGAAGTAAAACCAAAGTAGAAGATGTAATCAAAACCATAGCAACTAACAAATGGAGATGGGTGGGTCATGTCGCTAGAGAAGAAAGATCTAGGTGGACAAAACATTTGACACAAGGGAGACCAAGACAACATAGGCGAAGCGTCGGAAGACCACCAAGGCGTTGGATCGACGATATAGCAGAACATGTAGGAAGAAGATTGCAACTAATCCAAGACTGAAAGAAGTGGAAAGAAGTTCAGGAGTGGAGTGTGAGGGGCTGCTAAAGAAGAAGAAGAGAAGTATGTTTTCAATACCTCAGGTTTTAACTTAAATTACAATAATAAAATACTTAATGCGATTTATAAATACTGTTTTATTTCAAATAGTTTTTCCCTAACAAGAAAAAAATTGATCTGTTAGCTTTACTATATTAGTGTGTTTTGAATATATGTGTGGGTATATCCACTATTTGGCTAAAGATAAATTTTAATAATATGATTTTAATACAAGGTTTTCCCCAATTCCTCAAGTGATGCAGGGCCTTTTCATTTCCATGTACGTTAATAAATTTCCAAAAGGTTTCTAAATTTATGTATACATTTCTAAGATATCTATAAATAACCCAATATTGATTAAAATTGGCGTTTCATTGTTAGCGGGACAACCGTCAAGGCGGATAAATTAAAGAACTACGTAATGTGACTTTTAACGTCGTTGTTGTGAATGGTTTTAATACCTAATTCACTCACTTATTTTCGCGTGTAGTACATAAACAGTTTTATTTGTGTGTATATTTAACGTAATAAATTAATATGGAATTTGCGACGTATCAGTGGTGTGATTTTATATTAATTGATCGTAAAATGTATCGATACGCATAACTGGCTTTTATCTATCTAATCCAAACAAAGAACTTGGTTAATTCACTGTTTTTTATCGCTAATTGAATGAACTTGAAATCGTTACGAGCTGCTGGCTACAAAATCAATTGATTTGATCGGATACACGACATTAAAGTTACGAACAGTTTAGACTACTTTGAATATATAATTACTGAAACATTTTGATTGAAAAATAAGAGGAAGAGAAATTGTACTGATCATAGTGATCATCTATTAAATTATTTGTTTAAAGTGCATAAATGTGCATTATCAGTACTACATTGTTGCAAGTAAGATAACTAATAATTGCTTTGATATATGCAAGAATTAAATCAGTGTATGAATGTTTCGATAATACTACAACAACAAACAGCTCAGGATGGTTCCACAATTCCATGACAGAACAGAAACATGATTGTGTGAAATCTTGTTTGTGTCTATTATAATTCGTTTATTACTATTATTAATTGATACGATTAAAATTTTTATGGAATTTGCAGCAGAATGTTGAATTAACTCAGTTGGTCTGCAATTCCTTATTTTATTTATTTTAAACGGTATTTGTAAGCTTGTTTATTGAGCTATAAGTAAGATTTTTTGAAGATCATGAAAGAATTTGTTTGTTATTTTGTTTGATCCCAGCTTGAACCATATTTGCTTTACAAATTCATGAACTATCCTCGAAATTAAATTATTGGCTAAAAATAATAATAATTAAATTGTTTTAAATTCAACTTAAGGTATGGACAGAAAATCGCTTAATATTTAAGGTTTTCTGGAACTATTTTTCAATAAAATTTTAATTACGAATAGTATCGGAAATCCTTAAACGATCGGGTGTTTCATCTGAAAACTTCGCTTCAAGAAGATATCATCCTTGATAATAAAATAATCTGCAAACTAAAGTTTTCTTAATTTCTTTCAGCTGCATGTATTGGTTTCTATGCGCTGCAGAATCATTGGCATATCTAATTTATCTCTCATCTTATCCGTCTTCTTTAGATTCTATTGGCTGTGGTAAAATGATGCCGTTTTACAGATATTGGTCGGATCAACCCAGGAATCCACGTAGTAGAACTCGCCCAATCAAAACAAACAAACAAGATCATCTACTGCTGTAGTTCTTTTCATACTTCTTAAACCCGTAACTTTTTTCAACTGCGAGTTATCATATAACATAAAAATTTTCTTGAACAGAACTTTCTTGTTCTTCTTTTTCTTAAAGGCAGACGTTGACTAAAACGCAGCACTCAGACCAAAGCTTATTGTGCATCTGTCGTATTTAGGAATGGTCCCAGAACAGTACCGCTTTCAGCCCGAAGGTGAGCCCCTTATCTATGGGAACATTCCAGAAGTGCTTAAACATCAGGAGATCGGCCCCTAAGTAATTATGCCTTAGCCTTATCAGTCCTGAACATTGGGCAACAAAGTGAATGGAAGATTCTTCCTTTCCTTCACAAAACCTACATCTAGGGTCTTCGACTAACCCCAAAGTTATTTGTTAAAATGGCCGTGACCAACCATTAGGCCCACGACAATTCTTATATACTTCCCACTAAGTTGTAGGAGTTGTTTTGTGCGGCCAGGAGAGGGCCGATTGAGAAGGAGCTTGGTCTATTGTATTTTAGGTTGGGACCCCCAGTTTGATACAAACTGATGGTAGATCCAGCTTTCGATTGCGCTCGCTCTTGACGCTTGACATGGGCGGTCCGGGCTTTGAAAAGTCCGAAGGCAGCTTTTCCTGGCCAGGGAGTCAGCTACCTCGTTATTTTCAATGTTGTTATGTCCCATAACAGCTTCACTAAATTTAATGAGCCGAGTCTATTTAGGGCACTTCGGCAACCTTGTACCAACTTCGATTTGGTTTTGACCGTGTCAAGGGCTTTCAAAACTGCTTGACTGTCAAAACATATGTATATGTGTTTACTTGAGTACCTTCTTAGGAGATTTTGATACAGCTTGGAAAACGATGGTGTATTATCCAGGGGGAAGAAATGTTTCACCCTCGCCTTTCACCATGAACTCCAGCGCCCAAGCCCTTTTCAGTCTTTGATCCGTCCGTAAACGAAACGCGAACGGCAGACTTAAGAAGCTCGTGGGAAATTAATCAGCTATACCGGTTGGGACTGACTATATTATAGGATTTATTGAAGGACATTGGTAACATGTCATTGTTTCTCGCTTCAAAAAGCGAATGCGAGCCCACCGCCAACGACATCGCACACGCGTGTGCTCGTAATACTCCAGCTGCATACCACTGATCCCCACCGTTCAGCCTGTAAGTCGCTCTCCGAGCCTCCGCTTTCACTATACAATATAGGGACGGGAGATCCAGGAGTGCCTCTAAGGCTGCGGTAGGGGTCGTCTGTAATGCCTCTGTGATACCTAAGCAGGCAAATCTTTAGAGATTGGTGAGGCAAAGCTTGATCTCAGCTTTTGCCGTGGCAGGCCACTACACCAAGCATGCGTATATGATCAATGGTTTTACTACGGCACTACAGCGTTACCTTAGGGCTCCCCATGTTTTGCCAAATGTCAAAGAGTCAAGCGTGACCCCAAGATACTTCACCATTGTGGAAGTCTGTAGTCTCGATCCGAAGATCTCTGGGGGTATAAACCCATTTAAGCTTCTTTTTCTGGTGAATATGACCAGCTCGGCTTTTGAGGGATTAATCCTAAGGCCTTGGTATATGCACAATTTTTTCACTAGCCTTAGCGCTCTTTGTATGAGCCCACTGACCGTACCTGGAGAAATGGAGGCCATCTAGAATCCGACACCACAACAGGGGGGGAGAGAACTCTCGTCTGCTCTGGTCAGCCCCGATTCACTAATAGGTTTAAGGTCTTATTATTCAGAGTAGCAGTTACCTTCCGTGTCTCTAGCATCGATCTAATCCATCTTTCGATGGTCGGATCGACGCCATGCGCAGCGGCGGCGTTACAAATTGAACAAAACTAGATAATCACAACTGAAAGAGCGGTTTTGCTATGAAGAAGAGAATAAGATAACAATCTTTGAGCAGGTAGAAGAGGAAGTGAATGAATTACCAATAAAAATGAAAGGAATAGCTCTATGAATGATATAATAAATATATCACAATGCACATAAAAGAACAGATTAATATATTAACGAATGAAAAGGCGAACGGCAAAATAACGAAACAGGCTCAGGAAATAAAAATGAAGGTTTTAAGGAGAATAGTAGGGAAAGCGAACATGGACGATATAGGATTATAGAAAGAAGACACAAGTAAAATGAAAATGTAACTACAATAGTCTAGAGTAGGTTAACCTAAATTGCAAGATATATTTGACTATTAAACTAAATACAAACGAGCAGACCTAGAAGAAGATGGTGCGATAAGTAAGTTAAATGGCAAATGGTTAGTAAGAGGAACAGAAGAGATTTCGAAATTTTACAAGGCAGAAAGTCTATTATGTGTTTTATATATGATTCGAACTCTTTTTCTGCAATGGTTCTATCATTTATTATAACGTTTCACATTTGTACAGTAACACCTTATTAAAAATAAAATATTTTCTCATGCCAACTAGAATATCAGATGTTTGCAGCAATGGCGTTCACTTCTTCTATTTTTAAATTTTCCATAGTTAATCTTTCATGATCTTCGTCTTTTATTATGATTGTCATGCTCAATCCGATGCTTCTTGATTCCTCATTTAATTGGTATAACATTTCCTGTAATTCGTCAAGAAATTGTTAATATAAGATAATAACAATTTCATCATATGTTTCCTTTTGAAGTGTTTGTTTCACTTTTAGTCTGAAGATGGGTTGTAGATAACCCGAAAACGTTTACGTTACTACTACATTTGAATAACTTCATTTATTAAAAATTTTTGTGTCTAAAACAAAGTACAGGCCCAAGGTGAATTCAAATTGCTTAAAACCGAGAATAGAGGAAGATACTGGAAGAAGCCTATGTTCAAGGATGGACGACACAGGCTGTCTAAAGAAGAACAGAACGGTGATTATCATAGTTTGCCCATGTTATAGCAATAGAAGGGTGTATTAACTTTATTGAGTTTTTACCATGTAAAACGTCTAAATTATAATTTAAAAAAATATAACAAAACTTGTCAAAAAGAACTTTCTTTCGAAATAATATTAAGCACTATTCTGTGGATGTCTCATTGAAAGTAGAATATGAATTCATATAATTCATCAAACGTAAAGAAAAAACTATGGTTCGTTTCAGGTAATTTTTTGTTGCTCAGAATATTGAAATGCAATATCTTTGGCGTCTACAAGAGATATAAGCGAAAAACATAAAACAGTGAACAGTGCAAACCCAACAAGTTACTTCATAAACACTGATCTGTAAGTGAAGTAGAGCTAAATCGTTGTTTTGGGAGAAAGATTAAAGCATAAAAATAAAAGAATTAAGTTTGATACTTTTAGCAAGAGTTTCCAAGGGTTATTCTACATGTCGAAATGATTATCAATAAGATGACACAATCTGAAGCTGAGATTGTAAGGTTATTTGGGCATCGGTATAGATATTTTCATTCAATATCAGCTCACTGCGATGACATGTAAAAATTATTAGTTATTTTCAGAATTGCGATAATCTAGTACAATTATATACCTTTTTGGTAACTGGGTCATAAAGAACAAAGTAAATGCACAGACTAGGATATGGCAATTTTATTTGATAGCTCTCAAAGGAAGGTGTAGCTAGGAAAGTTTGCTTTCAAGAACGTATAACATTGATGATTTTATCACATGTAACAATAGCATTCGTAAAAATAGGCCGTGGCTTATAATACGTCGCTGACTGTTTAAAGTGCATCTTTTTTTTTTAATATCACTGCTAATTTACAATCTACTCTTAGATACATTGAGTAATAAGTAAATATGCTGAGGGAATAAACTTGAATAGAGAAGTTATCCATCGACGACACTCTTACAGATGCCAAGGAGGGGTGATGTAGGTTAAAGTGCATCTATAATCGAAATATAGAACTAAGACATAGAACGTGATAGATAAATAGTATGCACCTGTAAATTAAATCAGGACATACATTTAGACAACCTATTTCTGTTGCAAATTTTCAAGGTCATATTACATGAGAATTCTTTGATAACACCGAGAGGACAATCATGAATATATTATATTTATTGAAATTAAGTGTCTTATTTGAGCAAAATAAATCATTGTAAAGTATAAGAAATCCAGAAAAATATTTGGCTTAATTATAAAAACGCATTTACACAATTGTGAGCTGTGGAACAGGATGTAACTATTAGTTTTGGTACACCCAATTAGATTAATTTAGGTTAACTTAATTATATCTGTAATTCCATCATTACAGAGACAGAATTCTTAGTTTTTCAATTTCTCGTTTGATGTAATTTATCCACTTAATGTAGAAAATTTAAATTTCGCACCAAATTAGGTGTTACAACGACATTGAATGTAATTGAGATTGGTTAATAGGACGAATATAATCTTGCTACGATTAATAAATCTTCTATTATTAGAATTCAGAGTGTTGACACAATTATGTAAATGTGTACATGTTAGATATCATCAAACGCTTTAAAATGAAATATAAAAGTGAGGAAGCCCAAAGAAATAACAAGCGACCTTATACGAAATAGAACTTTGAAATTATATTGTATGATACGAAAAAGGTCCAGAAGGAATTGAAATAATGACGAACATTTGCAACAAATTGTGAAAGACAGGAAAATGGCCCAAAGACTGGACAAAATCGACGTTTGTCCCTATACACAAAAAAGAAAAAACGCACAAATGGAAAAACTACAGAACCATAGCGCTAATCTCTCATGCTAGTAAGGTGTTACTACACATAATAGACCAACGATTTACGAATTACCTTGACAGACAAATTCCCGTAGAACAAGAGGGCTTCGTCCTAGGAAGAGGAACAAGGGACCAGATATTTAACACAAGGCAATTAATAGAGAAAATTAGAGAATTTAATATACCTATAGTCTCATATGCTTCATTGATTACAGCAATGCCTTCCATTGCGTGAGATGGAAGTTCCTATGGAAAGTGCTCTTAGAAATGGGTGTACCAATACACCTTACAAACATTATGAAAACATTACACGAGGAAAACGAAAATGACGTAAGAATTGGAAACAGAACTTCCGGGCCCTTCAAATGTGCCAAAGCTGTCCGACAGGGTTGTATATTATCGCCGAGACACTTCAATATCTACGGCGAAATCATTATGCGCAGAACAACAGAAAACTGGCATGAAGGAATTTCCATCGGAGCCAAGAGAATTAACAACCTTAGGTACGCGGACGATACCACACTAATAGCAGGGGACGAACAGGAAATGAAACAGCTACTACAACGATTAACAGAAGAAAGCCGAATGCTGAGATAACCTAAACAAGACCAAGATAATGATAGTAGATAGAGGAAACAAGCTATAACAGTTACAACATCTAAACAACTTCCCAGATATCGAAATAACCAACAGCCTAACATATTTAAGAGCCTTGATAAATAACCAGGGAAGCTGCAAACCGGAAACTAGACGACGCATACAAAGGGACGAACAGCGATGACTAATCTAAAAATTATATGGGCGGACAGACAAATATCGCGAAACACCAAGACAAAACTAGTACAAACACTAATATTTGCAATATTCATGTATGGCGTAGAAAGCTGGACGATAAAAGAAGCAGACAGGAAAAGAATTGACTCCTTTGAGCTCTGGTGCTGGAGAAGACTACTGCGCATCCTTTGGACAGCACGAAGGGCAAACGTATAAGTCATTCAAGAAATAGGGATAAGAGGTCGACCTTCAACAATATGCCGGCGACAAATTCGCCGTTACTATGGGGATATAAACAAGAGACAAGGAAACAACATGGAAAAATTGATGATACAAGGAAAAATAGAAGGCCAAAGGGCAAGGGGTCGCTCTCCCACCAGATGGGTAGACCAGATAAATAAAATCACGCGAAAACCCTTACAAACAACCATTAGAGACACAGAAGATAGGAAAGTATGGAGGGAGATCATCAACAACACATATTGAAGACTCATGGAATCACGACCTCTCAGCTTTGAGGGTACGACTGACAGAGAGAGAAGTATGATATGGCCCAACTATTAACGCTTGAATGGATAAACCGGTGAATTTACATTCCTGCTGAATATTAAATTGAATCTTATTTTGTGTAGGTATACAGTTTCGATCATATAAAGAAAAAAATTTGTTTTAGAATAAGAACCATCTTAAAATAATTTATAACGGCAATCTGTTTAAGCAAGAAACCGACCGCTTTTTAGCGTATTTAAACGTGTTTGTGCTAGATTTAATTCGATGGTTGCTATAGGGTATACATTACAAAGCTGATGTGTATGAATAAGTACAGAAATCTTTAATCTCTACACCTTATATTTCATTAATTGTTACGAAGAACAAAAGTTAATAATGCTGAAGATCTCCACAAACACCTTAAAAGGTTTGACGTCTCAAATTATCAAACCAATTATCCACAATGTTTGCTCCGTATGGAGGGGCATTTTAATCCATAAACATGAACTGTTCTCCACTGCTGCTGCGTGCGAACGTACAATGGGTCACACAATCTCATCCTCATACCTATGAGCAGTAAGACAGCCATCGAAATAAAATAAAGATCTGTATGACCAATACTTATCGCGGCCCATACCACCACGCCATCACCTATGCTGTGGCCATTCCCGGACAAATTGTGCAGTATTTCCAGGGTCACGCCGAAATCAAAACACACTTATTATCTGCTTGCAAAGTGAATCTTGATTCGTCACTATAAAACACTCATCCCCAGTCATTGTGGACACAATTCCTGCGGGATCTGATATGATTTGCAGTAAATGCAATGTAAACCAGTCGTCTTTGAGCTGTAGGCTGACATCATGAAGACGATTTCTTTTTGTTTGTGTTGCTCTTGAACAGAGCGGTGTCGGAACCGGTCGCGTTCTACTAAGTCTGGTTCCCGCAACTTAACGTCCGTGGAAGAAGTCTTCTGAATAAGGCCTAAGGGCCAATGCTTCCAGCAGCCACGAGAGCTTACAGAGCGACTTTCACGGGCGTTCTAAATGTCATAGCAGGGCAACTGGCGCTGGAATATAGGGCGGAACAAAGATGTCTTCTTACGAGAATTAGGAAGAGAATGGCTACTGAAATGAGGAACTTCCAATACGATGGAAACGTGGAGTTAGCTAAGCAAGCTGTCACTGAGGCTAGAAGCCTGGTCCTAGGTAAGTGGCAAGAGGTACGGGAAGTCGCAAAAGTAGGCAGACGTGAGAGAATGGGATCGCGGAGAGGAGGACACGAATGTGTACTTGTATGGAAGTTGCGAGCAAACAGGGAGAGAAAAGTGGGTGCTCAGGGAACACTTCAGAATGCTAGAGTTAGGTTTGCTTTTCGGGAGTTTCAGAGCTTCGAAGAAGCTGTATTGCAAGCAAGAGAAAATTCAAGAAGGGGAATAAGAGCATACGATTAAATTGTGAGTAAAGGCGTGTGACTGTAGGTATTTACTTCTAGAATAGTCTTTTCTAGGCTCTCCTTTTCGGAAGTTTCTTACAGGGCTTCTCATCTTCAGCATTTCCTTTTCAGGGTTTCCCTTCTTAGATGTTTTCTTTTCAGATCTTTTCGTTTCAGGTTTTTCTTTTAGGGCGTCCAAAGCTGAAATACAAATCGACGTCCAGCAAGTGTCCACGTCATCACAGCAGCGGTTCGGTCGCGAGCTCGATCTGTCCGCGTAAGTACGGCGATTCTAACATCCCGGAAGACGGCGTAGAAAACGTCGAAACGTCGAAAAAAAACGTTTAAATCGACGTAAAAATTCGGGGAGGATGTCGACGGGTCGGAGGCCGTTCGGGGCTGGAAAGGGGGTGGGCTCACCAGGGTTCTTTTCAAGCCGTTCTTTTGGTATTTGCTTCACAGGATTCTCTTTTTCAGGATATTCCTTTCAGATCCTTCTTTTCAGGTTTTCCTTTTAGGGGTACCAAGAGACGTTCACCAGAACTCCACGTGAATCTGGAACTGCATCCTTGTGATGTATGAAGTGCGCTACCCATGAATTATCTCAGGGTGCCTTGGGCTCGGGAAAAAGCCCCGCTTGGGTAATCGGGCGGGTTCCGAGATTGCGGTTGAACTCGAGGTGGTAGTGGTTGACGACCCGTACGGGAAGCTTGGTTTCGGGTTACATTGGATTTCGCGACCAACCCCGTAACTTAAGCCACAACATAGGAAGTTACAGCTAGATTGGCGTCCCAACCCAAGGATGGAGAAAGCCAGCGCAATAGCCAATCCGCAGTGAAGGATACTGGCGACATGATCCGGAAAGGGGCAGGATATGCTTAATAGCTAGAAGCTTGCGTAGTTATAATTCGAATGCATGTTTGTACCTAGACAACTTGTGTCCAGAAGCAGCATCAAACTCACCTCAAAGCTGGGTTGCATTAATAGTTCGATGTTTACGTGTAAGTTTCAAGAGTTAAGGATCATCTCTTGGTGTTGTTGATGCCAGCCGACCTTGTCTTTGTTTTTGATGAACACTTCCAGTTTCCATAAAGCGATTACAAAGTCGAGAAATTACACTTAGGTTTACCCAAAGTAGTTGGGTAACAGCACAATATGTTCATCCACCTTTCAATTAGCCTATGACCCTCCAAGCCACGAATTCAAACCGATCATGGTTCCATTTATAATTGCAATTAATATTAAAAATCACCAAGAGAAAATCTGAACCTTGATCAAGAGGGTGCTAATGAACGCTTTACTACCCCCAGCGACGATCGAGTTTCAACTAGCAGAACAAAATGCAAACGCTACATGAAGGGTTCGATTTGTTGTTTAAAAAGGTTGCAGTTGAAATATAAAACTATTTGTAGGTGTTATTTTAACTGCCTGTTTTTAAATTTATTATTGTGTTAAACATCTATATGTAATACGCCTCGTATATACATGTCAATATACGGGGTGGTTTTGGAAAACATTATCCCTGGTGTCTTATTTAAATATCTTGCAGTATTATAATCCTAGCTCAAATATTAATTTTTATGTAATAAATTGTCATCTGAGCTTCTAGATATCTCTAGGAATTTTAATTTCCAGAAATCAGCAGCACAGGAAACTTATTCTGTGAAAATTTGCTCCCGCCTGAGGTAATGGCCAATTTATTACGAATTTTGAAGATCATAAAAAACTATCTTATGGTATAAATTCTTTACTACTTGCGATAGTATTATTTTTGGAGATATTTCCTGAATTCTTTTTCCGCATATAGACATACATACATACTTTATGCCAGTAAATGTTTAAATTAAATAGGTACTTAAAACCTTGACACGTTAGAAAATGTACAGTGATTTTTTCAAAAGTCAATTGCAGTAGCCTATGGATTGTCCCGTCTATATTAAGCTTTAGAATCTGACAATATGAAAATTGTAACAGCATAGCTGAAATCTTGACGAAAAACCTGTAATTTACTTACATTAATAAATTAAAAATCAGTTGCAACTAAATACTTGTTCATTTTCACATTTTGTTGGGCCAAAATTTTTAACACCTGAACTGTCACACAGTTGGACATACAGGTAAATGTCATTCAAAGTAGCGAAATAGCGAAATAGCGAAGTAGCGATAATTAAATAGTTTCATTTGCAAGAAAGCGACAATTTATATGTTAACTATGTAGTTTTTAAAAAGGAACTGCACTAACGCAACCTTTTTTAACGACCGTATTGACAGTCAAATATTAAGAAAAAAAGTTAAGAAAAATGACAACGTTCTGGACTTTGCATATCGGAAAGTGTATCCTTTCAAAATGTTTATATTTTCGTTTAGAAGGTGGAAAAAATAATGTATGTGATTTCTTAGCAGTTACACATAGTTACGAATAAAACCACTTGTGTTTTGACACAGTTCATTTATTGTTTAACAAATACATGATACGATGTTTGCCTGATTATTGCTCGTTTGAATTTTAATGTTTATTATATCATTTTTATTACTATAATTCCTAATAGTTCACCTTACGCTATCTTCCGATTATAACGAAAGTTATCGCTGGTATGTGTGTTTCCATTGGTTTGGAACAGTCTGTTTTGAGAATCGCCTCCGGCTGGCTTGTTTTTCTTTTTGAACGAGGAGAGTTTGGCCCAGTCGCTCGCGGCAGGCAGAAGTTCTGTGCTAAGCCAAAATTGGGTGGGGTTAAATTTCTCCTTGTAATTAAGTTTTCCTATCGTTTTTTCAAAATCTAATATCGTATGAAGTAGAAACAAACGTCAAGAACTTCATTGAAAAAACTGGGGATTACGGATTAAACTTAACCCTTTAGCGTTACTGCGAAGATCAACAGAACGGCGTTTCTTTGGTGTTCCGGAAAAGCCTTATTGTACAACCTGTGGTAACATTAATTCCTTCGTTATATTCCAAACACGTCAGTGAAGCTGTCGTCTCTTTCTTACCTGCTTGGGGCGTCGATCAAGGGCAAACCAACATTTTCAGCTTCGCCGAATTAAAGTAAAAACTACTAATCTTTAAAATTATTAGTGGAGATTGTAAGTAATGAATATTGGTTCGCAAAGTGCTTCGATATGTAAAATGTAGACGTAGTTTTAGTTTCATTAAATAAGGCATTTTCGTGTTCTTTTCTCACATTGCCACGCCTGTTTGTTTGACCTATGTACCTTCAGGGGTATCCTTGTTTTGGGGTTTCTTAGAATGGAGCTGATCCTTCTCATGGTTGTGCATGTTGTTTCCAGATTGTGTCTTCGTAGAATTTTATAGATTCTGTCTGTTGTTCCTTTAAGGTATGGCAAGTGGACTTTGGATGTAGGTTTTTCTTTTTCGCCTTGTGGCTTAGTTCGGCTTTAAGTGTATCAGTGATGGTTTGATTCTTCAAGCCATTTTGTGGTAAAGCTTTTCGAAGCTTCATCATTTCTTGGTCTATGTTTTCTGGGTCTGCGGGTCTTTGAGAACGGGTGACCACTGATCGAAGTTGGGCCGGATGGTAATGTGACTCCGCGTTGAGATAGCAGCCTAATGAGTGGGTTTCCGCTACACCGTGTGACCCAGGTTTCCGTCCAATTTCTCTTTGACCGAAACATCCAGGAACGGTAGTTGGTTTTCTGATTCCATTTCCATCGTGAATTTGATTTTTGGGTGGAGACTATTTAGATGATCCAGGTAGTTATTAAGGTGTGTTTGTCCATATTGCCAAATAACAAAGGTGTCGTCCACATATCGTAGCCAGAATATGGGTTTGTCTACTGCTGTTTCTAGTACTTTTTGTTCCAGGTTTTCCATGAATAGATTCGCTATGCCTGGCGATAGCGGAGAGCCCATTAGTGCGCCTTCTATTTGCTTGTACCATTGGTTGTTGTGCAGGAAGTACGTGTTCTTGAGGCAGTAATTCGTTAATTCCATTATGTGGGCTGGTGGATCATATGTTTGTTTGATTATGTCCAGAGATTCTTCTATGCTATGGGAACGTTGGCAAACAATGGCACCACAACGAAACTTACTAGTAACCAGCCTAGCTCTACTTTTCCCTTCTTCAGTAACTCGACGAAATGACTTGCGTTCTCATTGTAAGATGCGGCTTCTTCGTTGTGAGGTTGTAGAAGTTTTGCCAGGTATCTTGCTAGCTGTTGTAGGGGGGATCCTACTGAACTGGCAATTGGCCTGAGAGGTGCTCCTGGTTTGTGTACTTTTGTTTTGAGTTTCGGACATCTGTTTCTCCATGGGTATCAGCTGTCGTTGTATGTCTTCGGCGATAGGGGTCTGTTTGATCTTGTTTTTTTTTTTGTAGTATTCTCTAGGTATGGAGAGCGTACAGCAAGGTATATTTGATTCCCGTAAGTTGGCGGTTCCGGTCATTTCACGAGGATCTTCGTTTAACTGTGACCGGAAAGGGTGGAGCCCATTTATTGTGACCCGCATATTGCAATAATCAGAACCTTCTTTCTTCAATCGTTTTCGGATTTTTGTGTTAGCGGGCTGATATGCAGGTATGTTTGGCTCGTAACAATCGTACCTAGTAAAATTCGTAACAATTATGATGCACCTTATAGAATTGTGTTTTTATTTAAATTGAACAGCGTCTATCACAATGATGTTATTACTACGCTATAATGCAATACTGTTTAAATATTTTAAGAGAAAATGCACCATAATAAACGTTTCGAAATTCATACATCACATTTTATTATAACAAAGAAGATATTGGCACGTGGCTAATGAAAATATTTATCGTGGTTAACTGATGACAGATATTCCTTGTCTAAAATTGGTACAGATACCTGAACTTACTGTACTTTGGAATAGCTATGCTCTTCCGATTTCATGTCCATTTATTAACAATTAGTGAAGAGTGTTATGTCAGTTTGAAGAATTACAATAAAAAGGCAGCGGTATCAATTCCTTACATTTGCATTCTGGTTGCTGGCTACTCCACCTGACATTTAAATGATTTCAAGAGACCGAATTATTAACAGGTTAGTTTAAAATTCAGTATCGCGACCTTGCATTTTAGCGCAAAAATAACGCGGTATGGCACAAACAAGTATTTTAAACATTGCGCCTTATATAATAGCGCGTGTCTGCTAATACGGCAACAGGTTTCACTAAAACTGAATTTATGCACTTGTAAGTAGATTATGTCAATTATGCTTGCATATATTTATTACAAGATATCCATCAGTGGCGTGGTTAATGTGTATCGAAGGAATTTATTCTGACATATCAAGTTGGTATTTGAAGCTAAAGTTGTTTATTGCCTGATACTAATCAGAACGAGCGACTCATAATATTTGTATGTTGTGAGAATACGGAATTTATTTAAAAAATGATTAGAATTTTTTCGTAAAATAGATTTAATTTTTAATATGGAAACTGAAAAACTCTTTACCACCACGATATTTAGAACACCTAAATACGTATTTCGGCAAATAAGTTGCTATCTGCAGTAATGAATTTGGACTATTTAAACTTACTTGGCTGAGGAATACCTCTGAAGATAACTCCTTCACCAAGTCAACATTGAAATTGATTATTCTGAATGTACTCGAAAATGGATTGGGTAAACTTAACATAATGTTAAGACTAGGTTTAAAAAATCGTAGGTCTGATAAATATATAATTCTATGACCTGAAATTGCTGAACGATGCGTTTGTGACAGAAGCACTTAATTACTGTGAGGGCATTCACATTTTCAAAAATAGAGGAGATCTTTTAAATTCAGATAATGGGCCAATACTATTAGATATAGTTTGCTTGTTAAAACGAATCTCTCAATGGGTTAAGCGGAACGAACCCTGAATTATTGCATTGGTTTTCAAGACTGAGTTGATAAAATATGGGTTTCAGTTGAGCAAGCATCGTAGTTAGGTTGAAGAAGAAGTTTGGCGTCTCAACAAAACTGCTTCTACCGGTTGTACTTTACTGGCTAAATTGTATTTTCGGCAAATAAGCGGTTGGTTAGTAAGAAAATTTAATTGGAAGCCATCGCGACATTAAGGGTGGAGCGATTTCTTCTGAAATTAATCCTGCCGGAGGATTAGCAAAAAGCTTACATATTTTACTATAAACAATAAGATTTAGGCAGAATCCTCACAATTGATGTATTAAATACTAATAAGTTATAAAAGGTTTTGTGTAGTCGCTAAGGTTATTTGAAAAATCCATAGTACGAGGAGAACTCAGAAACGCATCTACCTACCCATGAAACAAAAGAGCCAGAAAAATGTTAATAGTTTTATTTTTAAAATAATATCCATCCATATCAACGAACTTATGCCATCTGACTGAAAGTTAGTTTATATCTTCAGAAAAATATTCCTTTAGCTGACTAACGAAGAAGTCATCGGCGGCCTGTTTCAGTTCGTTATTTGAGTAAAATCTTCCTCCTCTTAAATATTTTTCAGTTTCCTAAACAGATAAAAATCAAATGTTGCCATATTTGGGCTGTAAAGTGGGTGATCAATCTCCTGAAACTCACATTCCTCCAAACCAGGCAAGACTTTTCGAGGTTTATGGACTCGTGCATTGTCATGTAAAAGCAAGATGCTTTTCTGACGCAAATGATTTTCTTTGGAGTATTGGCATAAGTTTCTCCTGTAAGTATAATCCTTCTTGGCATATATTCGATCAACAATATTCCCTCCATGTCACAGAAAATTGTGGCCATTAACATCCCATCAGAAGTTTGGGGACGGCATTTTTTTGGAAGTGGAGAACCCTTATGGACCCATTGCATTTATTCTTGTCTCGTCTCAAGACTCACTCATGAACCCAAGTTTCGTCACTAGTCACCATTCTTTATAGAAACTCCGAATCCTTCTATAAAGTGAACAAATGTTGGTCGTGAATTTGTTGGCGGTGCAATTTTTGTTCCGGAGTCAGAAGCCTTAGAATCCACAGCGCTAACATCTTACTCAAGCCTAATTTATTCTGTGAAATGGTAATGACGCCTCCCTCAAAAATTTCAATATCTGAAGATGTAGTTGCAACTTTCAAATGTCGATTCTCCAGCACCAAAGCCTTAACTTTCTGGCACGTTTCTTTATCAGTTGCATCTAAAGGTTTGCCCGATCTTGTGTCATCCTAAACGGATTCCCGTCTCCAACGAAATTGTTTATCCCAAAATTTCACCTTGTAATAAGACCTGTCATCCTGTCATAGATAGTTAGTATACAACTGCCAAAAAGTTAAACTCGTTCATGTCCAATGGTCTCATAATGGGATAGGTAGATAATGTAATGAATAAAACCATAGTCAAGTCCCACAAAATCGATTATATTAATGAAAGTACTCTGTTAGTCTGAAGATGGGACAATTGTTGTCTCGAAAACGTTAACACAGTACTTTCATTAATATAATCGATTTTGTGGGATTTGACTGTGATTTTATTCATTACGTTTGCCAAAAAATTGTTAAAATATAATATTAATAGCATAGGCCGCTCAGCCTTTGTTTTCATGCCTGGGTGGATAAGTATTTGAATTCCTCTCATATAATAAGAAACGGTTTTTGTTTACGGTTTCTCAGATATTTAGGACGAAGAAGAGGTTTACCGTATCAACAAAACTGCCTCCTGCTTTTAAAAATTATATCCCTTGTATCTTTCGGTGTCGGATTCCTCTCGCTCTGGCGTTTTTTCGCTGTGCACGAGAAGGTAGTGGGGCTCGTTGAGTGTTCAACCACTTTTCTCCCAAAACATATGCCAAACACCTTTTCAAATTCATTCTTCTTTTACGCGTACCATGTATCCTGAGAGGAACTTCCAACCTCTCTAACCACTCTCATGATGTCAGTACGACCTTCGGGACCAACTCTTAACGTGCCCACCGCTAACATGAGACGACATGTTGACACAATCTTGGTATAGGGTGACCGGACGTTCCGATTTTTCGGGTTTTATCCCTATTTGTGGCTCGATGTCCCGATGCTCCAAGATATATTTTCAGATACTTATAATTTTTTATTGATGTATCCAGGTAATTTACAATAAAATGTTGATAGTCGCTAAAATTCGTTTGAAAATGTTCTAGTCGCTCTGTGTTTATTTCTGTCTCCACGTACTACGGCAAATACTTGGGCGAATCCAGACACAAAAATCGATGCTCGAATTCCACCGTATTCGATCGCTACTACTCACGAGTGCGTGCGAGTGTGTGTACCAATGTGCAGTGCACAACTGTGCACTATTGTGTATACTGCAGTGTGTATTGTAAATACGTAACCCATCATCGAATCCACTCTATATGATAACATGTAGGTTAGGCGTAGGTAGTAAAGAAGATCTTTAACTAACAACATGTAATCTATTAATAAAATCAATTTCTGATGACATTGTTATGTGTTATATAAACGTTGAAAAATAAAAGTGACTGAAAGAATTTGTTTTTTTGTCTCCATGTCCCGATTTTAGTGTACCGATTTGGCCACCCTAGCATGCATCACCCTTGTACTGACCGGAGGGAGCGATGTTTAACTATCCTGATGGTACGTGAATGGCTATCCTAACTGTGTAACTTGAGCCCTTCAAAACTGTTTCCACTGGCTCGAAGTTTCTCATTTTCATTGACAGCCTTTTCGACCCACTGCTGGGCATCGGCCTCTTCTCTGCCACGTGTTCCTCCTCAGCGCTAAGGTAGAAACACGGGGGACCTACCGTTTAAAGTCGAATCCGAACGACAGAAATTCCAGCGAAGGTTTTAGCATTAAGATCCCACGTAGGAAATTGTGAATGGTGGATTGCAGAAAAGATTTTTATAAATCTACATAGTAATGCTTAGGTGTCGAACGCAAGCCAGAATCGCCGTTTTACTCAGAAAGCGAGCGCTCTACCAACTGAGCTACCACGACAGATGGCTCGAAGTTTATTGGTTAAATTTTATTTTTTTGGTTAACGATCAATTGTTTAGCAAGAGAATTTATTAATGTAAAGCAAACGCGTCATGGAGGATAAAGCGATTTCTTCTAAAATTATATGTGGACTTGGATTTGGAAAAAGCCAACCGCATTTGACTGGAAACAATATAATGGAACTAACCTTCACAATTAATAAAATTGATTGGAGACGGTGGTTTAAGTAAGTAAACTTTGGAAAAATTCTTACCACCACAATATTTAGAACGCCTAAATACGTATTTCAGCAACTAAGCTGCCATATTCAGTTTGAAATTGAACTAACTAAACTAACTTGGCTGAGAAATACCTCTGGAGATAAGTCCTTCACCAAGCCAACAATTGATGTCTAATTATAATCATCTAACAAACAAAGGCTTAAATACTAAAACCCCATTAGGATTCGTTACGCTTAACTAGTTAAGGAATTACTTGCAACAAATGTATTGAATCTGAGTTAGAAATTGGCCCATTATCTGAATTTAAAAGATCCCCCCTATTTTTGAAAATATGAATGCTCACATAGCAATTCAATTCTTTCGTTGAAGACACTTTCTTTAATAATTGTAGATTTTCTAGTTTTATATCGTGTGCTGTCTTGTAAATATGTTGGACAGCACTTGATTTATCAAACCTATGAATTTTGAAATGAGCCACATGTTCTTTGAACCTAATCTCAATATTACGTTTAGTTTGCCCAGTATATTTTCCAGTCAATTTCGTAAATCCCCGACTTTTCCAAAGTTTTCACTTTGCCTTTAGGGTTTCCCAACAAGTTCAAATGTTGTTATTTGAATAAAATACAATTTTGGAATTGGTTTGTTAGCATATTTTATTAAGGCCTTTGGTTACGGGATAGAACGGAATTTTAATGAAATTTCTGGTGGTTTCTTCAAAGTGGGAACTATGTAAAATCGTGGAATTACGAATATTTAATCTAAACGTAATATTGGGATTAGGTTTAAAGAACATTACAAAAATCATACTAAATTAAAAGCTCATTAGAATGTTAACTTCCAAGATTGAATCTTTTTAAGAGAAAATCAAGAAACTCATTAGAATAAAATTTTAAACGTTGAACTTCGGCTTACATTTTGGTACCTTTTAAGTAAAATTGCTTTTCAAGTCCATCTACGACACTCAAATATTCAAGGTGTCGTTATTGAAGATTACATAAAAGTTGAAGTAGAACAAGAGATTGCTCGTGTGTCGCCTTAAAAATTAAGATTCTCATACGACAGACTTCTATATGGGTTTTAGAACCAAATGTAATAAAATAGGATTCATCAAGGTAATGACATTGCAATTAGCAGTGTGTTAAAAGCTTACTCTTGTTTTGCCTTAAAAATTTTACTCTGTGTGGTAGGTGAAGCGAATTAAAAAATAGCTAGAGCTACATATTCTTTAAATCTAATCTCAATATTACGTTTAGTTTGACCAATATATTTTCCATTACAGTGAGAACAGTCAATTTCGTAAATCCTCGACTTTTCAAAAGTTTTCACTGTGTCTTTAGAGTTTTCCAACAAGTTCTGAATGTTATTATTTAAACAAAATACAATTTTGGAATTGATTTGTTTGCATATTTGATCAAGGCTTTAGGTTAGGGGATGGAACGGAAATTTAATTAAATGTCTTGTGATTTCTTTAAAGTGGGAACATTGTAAAGTCGTGGAATTACGAACATTTAATCTAAATGTAATATTGGGATTAGGTTTAAAGAACATTTCAAAAATCATAGGTTTGATAAATCAAGTGTTTCCCAACATATTTACGTGTTAGATCTGCTCCCCAATGTATAATATTTAACATAACCATTTTAAAAATATTTTTATTTCGCCTCCAGACTTAGAAATGAGTAGTAGAATTAGAGAAATAATTCAATATTTATGGATATTGAATGGAAATTAGGGTTTGCAATTTTTTTACATGAGCCCCCTTTTTTAAAACATTTTAAATCCCGTTCCCACGTTAAAGCTACTAAATTTTATCATTCTTTTGATGATACTATACAATGAAACCCCTTTCGGTACGATATTTCAATGGAATAATTTATATTTTTCTGCAGGTAAGAAGGGGAGAGTTTAGTGACATATTAAAAACTTTATCAAGTCCCGCGTGAAACTTACATTCTGATGCGCCTATCACTCTTTCGGCTTATATAAACTTCAGCTCGCAAGCTATAACACTTAGTCGGCAGCGTGGTAGTGAAATAGTGATGTTACTGCACACATTCTGAACGTTGGAGTAAATCAAATGTAAAAATCGATCAGTAGATGTTAGAGTTTCCAATTGTTTCCAAAAGTATTTGTGAATGCATGGACCAATGAGGACTAGCTTGTAATTTAAATAACATTTTTAGAATTGTATTTACTTAAGTGAATTAAATATTAAATAGTTGGCGTTATACAAATTAGTGATAATGTCTTGTGATAACCATACCAAAGGTAGCAGCATGGAGCTAGAAAAAATTGAGAAAAATCAGGATAGGAGGAGGTCCAGTCTGAAAAATTTTAAGCCCCCAGGTAAGGATTTTTTGAAACTAAACCTACTTGAAAATTGACACACTTTGTGTGTATATTTAATTAATTATTTTGTAAGTAGTTTAAAAATTTTCTTTCAATTCTATAGAATATCATTCAAATATCCTTAATTTTAAATTTCAATTAATGTTTGTTACCAAAATTTTGATCCTCAAGTAATTTTTCCACTGAACTAGTCTGGACAATTAACAGGTGTTTTTAGACTAAATAAATATTTCTCCTTTAATTAATACTTTTAACATTGAGCTTGAATTTGAGTTTATCAGAGGTTAAAAAATAGAATTAAAATACTAATTAAACTGAAATTCAAGGTTCTGTTAATGAAGATTATGTAAACGTTTAATAGGATTTATATACTCCCTGGAAGAATTTTTTACATATTCTTATTCGTCTACATTATTAACCATGTAGGTTTCAATCCAATAAATATTTCTAACCTTGGATCTAAATCTAGTTTTAATGTTTTGTTGTAAAATTTTTTTCAAAACTCGTTAAACACCATCGAAGTGGTATTCCTGAAGATTACATAAAAACTCGTTAGAATTCTAACCCGCAAGCATAACCTTTTTAATTCAAAATCAAGTAATTTGTTAGAACATATTATTAACTATAAATACGGGGTAATTCTAAACATGTATTTTTTTTAATTCAGTGCTCTTACAGAGACGTAAGAGTTCACAGTTTTTCAATTCACTAAAATGCAAATAACTTTTTTGTTTCCTGTTCAATTTTGTTCAACTCCATCGTTTTGGAAAGCTCACAGCCCAGCTTAATTTCCAGTATAATTATGACATTGACTGTGAAAAGTGGCTGAAATGTGACCTAGAAGTGCTTACTTTCGTTTAAAAATTTGGAAATTAGGTGTTTTCACTTAAATAGTTATTTTTTTTTGGAAACTTCCTTGGGAACTATACTCTAATTCACACATTATTACTTTGGATCAGATTTCATCAATGTTTCACATTCAACTGTACATTTCTCTAGAAAAAAACGATGGAGTTTGTCGAAACGGGGTAAGAGAGAAAAAGGTTATTTAAATTTTAGTAAATTGATCTAAAAAAACTTTGAATCCCAATATCTCCGTAATGGTGACAATTTTAATTATAAAATATTTACTAGGTGATGTAGAAATAAATAACCTCAGGCATACGTGGTTAACGTTTTGCATACGTTTTAAAGCCACCCTATATATTAATCTTAAACTTAGAAATTTGTTTTTCTTCGAAATTACCTAATACACTAAAATATTGAAGGTGTTTTCGTTGAAGTTTACTAAATTTAGAAGCTCATTAGAATATTAACTTCCAAGATTGAATCTTTTTAAATGAAAATCAAGAAATGTATTAGAATAAATTATTAGCCATAAACATTAAAACTTTGCCTTAAATTTTGGTACCTTTTAAGTAAAATTTCTTTTTAAGTCCATCTACTACACTCAAATATTCAAGGTGTCGTTATTGAAGATTACATAAAAGTTTAAGTAGAACAAGAGATTGCTCGTGTGTCACCTTAAAAATTAAGATTCTCATTCGACAGACTTCTATATGGGTTTTAGAACCAAATGTAATAAAATAGGACTCATCAAGGTAATGGCATTGCAATTAGCAGTGGGTTAAAAGCTTACTCTTGTTCTGCCTTAAAAATTTTACTCTGTGGGATAGGTGAAGCGAATTACAAAATATTACAAGGTTAAACGTCAGTGTTTAAATGCTTATCAAAAATCAGAAATTTGATCAGATTCGGTGGCATTGTATAAGAAAAAAAAATAAGAATTAGTTAGGTCACATACCATACGAGTAACAAATCAGAGATACCGTGTTTTCCTGGAAAATTATTTTGTTTTAGGCAAAAATTCCTGATATAAGTTGTTTTTCCAGTGTTTGTTTACTTATCGAGGTACACCAGTTTTTTTCGAGTGTATTTGAATTATGATGTTGCTGGCAATCTATTAACAATAAATTTAAGGTTATATTTGAACTGGAGACTATTCTGTGTAGGAATTAATTTATGGCAGTCTCAAATTAATCAAATTATTGTCCTAGGAATAACCGTAAACAATGTTCCTGGAATACTATAAAAAAAATCATAAATGTTAAGCTATAGTAACCATGAATTGCATTTATAATCCAAGGTAATAACTAGGTTTTTCACTTACAATTGGATATTTTAAGGTTACATAACCAAATACATTCCTGTAACTTGTAGTTTTTCAACTTTTTTCCAAATGTTAACTATTTCTAATAATTATACCACAAGTGGTTCTAATGTAGTTGGTTAAATTTTGCTCTTGGGCGAATAAACGATTGGCTAGCAAAACAATCATATTAAATTAACTTGATGCAACCGCGACATCCGAGGTGGGCGTTTCTTCTAAAATCAAATCTGTGGGCATTTTTTTTCTAAAACCCAATATTGACTGAAAAAATAGGATTTAACTAATGATTTTCATAATTAGTTATAGATAAACAAACACTTTAATTGATTGCGTTTCGTTGCTAAAGTTATATAGTAATTTCGCATAATATGAAATTGTTTTCGTTTACGCTTCTAAGATAGTCGGATGAGGTTGATTGTCTTACAACAACTCTCTTTGAGTTGTTTAAACCGGGTGGACCAAAAGTCACTTATCAACTAGGTTTTTCGCCAGTGTATGTTATTTTATTTTCTATCTGATACTAAAATTAGAAACTTGGGAAATATATGAAAATTGATAATGGAACTTGTTGAATTTTATTGTGAACCTCAGCACTCCATTGTTGATAAGCAAAATGCCAGCTTTTAGAGAAAATCCTAGAGTTTGGTGCGAGGCTACACCTGAAAGGGTGCTAGGGTCCATACTTTTTTGAAGATGATACGGGACATACAATAAAGTTACGGGCGCCAGATATCACTAAATGTTGAGATGTTGTACCTATGTATGTATTGAAGCGGTGCAGGTTTTTTCCACTCACAGCACTCGGGCATAGGCCCATTGTGCAATCCGCCCTGTTAAGGCTCGTCCCCAAAAAGCCCAGTGCCCACCGCGAAGGCTAGCAGCTGGTTTAAGTGGATGAGCTGTAAATCTTTTGGTTCCAGTGTTCCAGCCCCAAGATGTTTGTGCTGCAGCCTCATGAGACTGAGGCATTGACACATTATGTGAAGAGAGGATTCGTCCTCTTCATGGCATAATCTGCAAGTGGGATCGTCTATAATGCCGATCCTATGTAGGTGTTTCTTCAGGTGACAGCGGCCTGTTAGGAATCCTGTTACCGTCCTGATTTGCTTCTTGTTAAATTTTAGGAGCTCCTGGAACTTTGGTAGAGGTTCCTCTCCGATAAAGAGTTTAGCCTGCCTAGGCCCTTGTTGCAACGACCAGTCATGAGCGAATTGGGTTTCCACCCACTTCTTCATTTCTAGTTTTGCATTCCATTGTGGTGTTCCGAGAACTGGTTTTGGTCCGAACGGGTACCCATTAGAGCCCTGTCTGGCCAGCGAGTCCGCCTCTTCGTTACCATGGATGTTGCTGTGGCCTGGTACCCACAGCTGTTTTACTGAGTTTTGTTTATAAAGTCGCATCAGAGCCAAGCGACATTCAAGCACTAGCTCCGAAGTTACTCTGCAAGACTTTAGGGCTTGGAGAGCTGATTGGCTCTCCGAGCAAATGTAGATGTGTTTAATTGCGAAACCTCTTACTAGGTTTTCATGGGTGCAGGCCTGGAAAACGGTAGCGTACTTGCCGAGAGAGAACGAAAGTTCTACTCTTGGTGTTTCGCCATAGACTTCTTGGGTCCTAGAGCCATCTGCGAACCATACAGGGCCCTTGGGAGTCAGTTTTGGGTACTCCAGTCTTCCCTAGCGGGAAGGACGATTTTGTAAGAAATTTTATTTCTGGTGAGCATATGGTCACTTCTCATATTGAAGATGACATGGGTCTCCGCCAACCTCGGCAGGACCCTCATGTGCTCCAGTGCTACCCCAGCATTTGACCACTGCCCAGCACACTTGAGCCTGTAAACTGCCTTCCTAGCCTCAGCCTCAATCACTATGTGAAGGGGCGCAAGTTCAAGAAGTGCTTGTAGAGCCGAAGTGGAGGCAGTTTGCATTGCTCCTGTCACTCTTAGACACGCTAGTCGTTGGAGTTGACCAAGACGTTTTCTTGTGCTTATTGTGGTGATAAAGGGCCACCACATCAAGGCCGCATATGTGAGTAGGGGCCTTATTACCGCCGTGTACATGATGGCTTTCGGTTTTAGGCCCCAAGTTTTCTTAAAGGTGCGTCTGCACATCCAGAAGGCGGTGTTGCGCTTCCTGCTGTGGAGAATATACTTGGAATGTGGTAGCAACATGATGGGGCAACTGCCCATTCGGCCAGAGCGTCTATGCAACTACTAGGGAAAAATTTAAAAGAAAGAATAATTTCCGGAAATTCTGATTTTTATTGGGTACCGGGTTCCCTGACCTCACGCCTTTTTATCGGGATATATAAAAGAGCGAGTGTATGCCTATTAGTCTGGATCTCTTTTTGAGCTAAAGAACAAATTTTGTGGAGAAATTCAATTGATAGAGCCAGCCATTTTGCATGATGCAGTTATGGAAACAGCATTTGTGAAAGTGAAAATGGGGATAATTTACAAGATATTATTTTTCATGTATAGGTAAATAAATTTCCATCCTATGTAGAATACTATGTAAAAAAAATATAAAATACAAAAACAAACAATCCAGTAAAGCAGTTATGGTTATATACAACAGCGTTCAATATTTGCTACTACCCAATTATATGGAAATATGTCCCGCCCAGATAATAATGGTCCATAAGCCCGGAAGATCATCACAAGAAACTACATCGTATAGGTCAATCAGTTTGTTACCTAGACTGAGCGAAGTTTTTGAAAGACTATTAGTTAGAAGAATCCAGGAAAGCATCGAACTAACAACTGTCCTGCCTACTGATCAGTTTGAATTTAGAGAATATATGTCGACAATCCACCAGACTCAGAATAATAAATGAAATGACAAAAGCCTTGAAGAAAAGAAATACTACAATGCTGTATTGGCAGTGTTCTTGGAACCCCTTTCTACTTTATACTTCTATACTAACAACAGATCTCTTCTTCTTCTTCTTCTGCAGATTATATCATCCATCGTCGGATGTAAGCCTCCCTTAGGTTGTTTCATTCTCCCCTGTTGTTTGCCTTCCTCATCCAGTCGCACCCTGCCACTCTCTTAACATCATCTGTCCACCTAGTCTGCGGACTTCCTTTATTTCTTTTGTTACCTCGGGGCCTCCACTCCGCGATCTTTCGTGTCCGTCTATTATACTGCATTCTTCCTGCTTGCCCCGCCCTATTTCATCTGATAGATGTTGTACTATATCGGCTACTGTAAATCTTCTTCATATTTCTATATTTGGTACTCGGTCTCGTAATTTGATGTTCAGTATTCTCGTTTCCATCGCCCTTTGTGTAACCTGGAGTTTATATATAATACCTTTGTTTAGGGCCCACATCTCTCTGTGTATATAATTGGGAACACATCCTGGTCGAAGGTTTGTTCTTTTAAAGTGTTTGGTGTATCTGACTTAAATACTTCTTGTAGTCTCTCGAACGCTGACCAAGCCAGTGACAATCTTCTATCTAGTTCTGCTGTCAAATTATTTTTTGATGCTTCTAATTTTTGTCCTAGATATATAAATGTTTCCACTTTCTCTATTGTATTATCTTCTAGAGTAATGGCTTGTTCTTCTGTTTCATTAGTTAAGTGTTTTGTTCTGTTAATATTTATTTTCATTCCAATCTGTTTCGAGTTTTCATTCAGTTCTTCTATCATCTATTGCAGTTCCGTTCTGTTTTCTGCTATCAGTGTTATGTCATCAGCGAATCTCAAGTGATTCAGCTTTTCGCCAGCTGCTGTTATGCCTCTTTCTTCCCAATCTAATGTTCTGAATATATCCTCCAAACCTAATGTGAACAGTTTGGGGGAAATTGAGTCTCCTTGTCGTACTCCACGATGTATCTTGATTGTATTAGTTTTTATTTGTGTAGTTATTCGTGCTGCAGCATTTGCATTTAATAAGGCTGGAGTATCTACCATCTATTCCGCAGTTGCTTAACGCATTTAGGACTGCCCATATCTATATCGAGTCAAATGCCATTTCATAGTCTATCATCGCTACCCACAATTTTATGTTGTATTCATTTATCTTTTCTATTAGCATTCGTATTGTCTGCAGATGGTCAATTGTGTTATACCGCTTTATAAATTCTGCCTGTTCCCTTGGCTGGTAATTATCTAATGTATTTGTAAGTCTTTGTGTTATAATCCTTATGAACATTTGATACAGCAGCGACAGCAGGCTAATAGGTCTGTAATTCTCTAGTTTTTTTTATTCCCTTTCTTAAAGATTAAGGCCACTAAGGCCTTTAACCAAGCCTCAGGTATTCTTGATTCCGCCAAGAATTCATTGTAGATTCGTTGTAGTTGGTTTATAATTGCTTGGCTACCGTATTTGATCATTTCTACTACAATTTTGACGTTTCGTGGTGATCGATTGTTTGACATGTTCTTTGGAGTTTAGAGGGTTTTTTTTATTTCAGTTTTACTGTCAGGGATTTTCTCAGATCCTACATTTTTAATTTTCTTTCTATCTTTTACTTCTTTCCCCAGTGGAGATACTTCTTTACTTTCATAAATTGTTCAATAATATGTTTCTATAATATCTGGTAGTTCTTTCATTTCCGTGATTTCTTTATTTTCTTCATTTATTAATTTTGTTATTTGATGTTTTCCCTCGCTCAATAGAGACTGATACTAATTTAGCGAATGGCGAACTACAGTGAATAAGTCAAAATCAGTTCAAGTTATATTTACTATCCGAAGTAATACTTGCCCAGCAGAAACAGTCTATGAAGCACCCATACCGGTTAAGATGGAAGTGAAACACCTTGGGTTACACTTGGACCAACGGTTAACTTGGCATATACATACAAAAATCAAACGAACACAGCTATATCTCAAGTATCGACAAATGTATTGGCTTCTTGATTGAAAATCAAAATTATCGATCAGTAATAAACTGATATTATATAATATACCATGCCCAATTTGGTCGTATGGACTCCAGTTACGGGGATGTGCTAAGCCAATAAGACTAAATCATACAGAAGTTCCAATCAAAAATGTTCAGAGCAATAGTGGATGCACCCAGGTATGTCAGCAACCAAATCTTGCATGAAGATTTAAAAATTCCCCTTCTAGCAGAGGAAATACACAGAATGTCTGGCAAATATCATGATAGGCTCACTGGGCATAAAAATGAGTTTATGGAGCAGCTATACAACGATAATCCATCGTTCTTCTACAAACTTAATACTTTCAACATATTTACTTATTACTGTCTGTGAAGTAGATCGTAAATTGTCAATTAACTTATAAAACTTTATTTAATGTAATGTTACTTTTGGCCCGCCCTGTGCAAATGGTTGCAACGATACAGTAAATAATTTTGATAGCTACAAGTGTAAAGTTTAGTTTGAACTGTTGAATTCTCAAAGAAACCAGTTTTACGATACACTACCTTGCGTTATTCTTTTCTCACTATGTCGTGACGTCAATTATTAATTAATTGCTTCCAATTAAACCATTTAAGAGGCCCAAAAGACTTCTTACACACTGTAATGTTCTTGTCCTATACAAAGCCGAAAATACTCCATCAGTAGTTCAAAGGTATTGATGTTAAAAAATAGTGACGTAATATCAGTTGAACAAACAATTTAATTAGAAAATATAAATTTTGTTTACGGTATTTCTTTGTAATGTAAACTGTAACAGTTAAAATTATGGGCTTTATTTGTAGAAGCTATGTATATTAAAAGGGAACGCGGTATTGAGTTTGTGTTTCCCACTTCGAGCATGCTTCAAGGTATTCCAAGGATTACATTTGCAATTGTACAATTAAAGACTTGGGATTTCTTCTGCTGACTGATTGATGGAACGCTAAAATCAGTTGCACAAAAATTTTTTCCAAAGATTTTTCTTAGAATATTATACACCAAATAAATATTTACTTGGTTGTTTGATTAGTTAACATAAAATTTAGG